>OX155969.1:6574224-6606110 GCA_944548615.1 Micropterix aruncella
AAACTGCTTTACGGAGAGGGCGGTGTGGGCCGGCGCGTTATCATGATGGAAGAACCAGTCGCCTGTACGCCAAAGATCTCCCCTTTTTTTCCTGATACACTCCATCAATCTTTTCAAAACCTCCAAGTAGAACTCCTGGTTGGCAGTTAGATCGGGGGGAACAAACTCCATGTGCAAAACACCTCTGCAACGAAGAAACAAATGAGCATTGTCTTGATGTTTGACTTCACTTGGCGAGCTTTTTTGGGACAAGGAGAGCCACTTGTCTTCCACTGCCTTGATTGCAGCGTTGTTTCGGGGTCGTATCCATAGTACCACGATTCATCACCAGTAATCACTTTGGAAAAAAAACCGGGTACTCTTTGAACTGATTTTGAAGCTTAAAACATGCCTGAAGTCGACGCTCCTTTTGCTCGTCTGTGAGAAGGCGAGGGACAAATTTGGCTGCAACACTTCTTATGTGCAAATTTTCGGATAAAATCCTCTGAATTGAACTCTATGATATTTTAGACATCTCATAGAGTTGATCAATGGTTCGGCGGCAATGTTCACGAATGAGGGCATTGATTTTGTCCATGTTTTCGACACTTCTTGCCGTTGAGGGGCGTCCTGAACGGGGTTGGTCTTCAATTGACATTTCTCCATTTTTAAAATGCGAAAACCACTTATAGACTCTGGTTTTATTAAGGGCAGCATCCCAATAATCAGTCTTAAGCATTACAATAGTTTCCGTAGCCGATTTCCCCAACAAGAAACAAAATTTCACAGCCGCGCGCTGCTCTCGACAATCTGCCATCACTTTTTCGCCAAAATTGAAAAAGTTGTTTTACGAAAAAAACTCTCACGGGCGAACCGATGCACTCACAGCGACACAATTTTGCACACTGACTCAGGTGGAGTGACCGTAACGGACACCTAATCGAACAATGGGTTCCACCACTCTTCCTCCCCACTGCAGTCCAATTCCCGTTACTTTTGGGTCCCCCCACGTATATATATATATATATATATATATATATATATATATATATATATATATATATATATATATATATATATATATATATATATATATATATATATATATATATATATATATATATATATATATATATATATATATATATATATATATATATATATATATGTATATATATATATATATATATATATATATATATATATATATATATATATATATATATATATATATATATATATATATATATATATATATATATATATATATATATATATATATATATATATATATATATATATATATATATATATATATATATATATATATATATATATATATATATATATATATATATATATATATATATATATATATATATATATATATATATATATATATATATATATATATATATATATATATATATATATATATATATATATATATATATATATATATATATATATATATATATATATATATATATATATATATATATATATATATATATATATATATATATATATATATATATATATATATATATATATATATATATGTATATATATATTTGAAATAAGCATTTCCCAATCCAGTCCGGGAAAACCTTCCAGCTATGTAAGTGGCTTTTATTATTTTTATTTTTTCATCAAAGTGTCATCCTTTAAACAAATTCTTAAAAAAAAGAAATTTAAAAAAAAAACAATCAAATATTAACAATATTACCTATACAATTATATCTTATGTTTTGAACTCTTGTAAATATCATATAGCCTTAAGTATAAACTTCTCGACCAGAAATTACGATTTATATCTTATTTCATGGCAACGAGCAAATGAAGTATTTTATTTTTATTTTCATTTAATGGCTGGCTGATATATATATAACCTAACTAGGCAGAGCCTGTTCTAAGGAGAACACCAATACAAATGATTAAAAAAATACATACTAAAAATTAAAAAAAATTAATCAAATCAAGTTAAATTCCAAACTAAAAATAAAAAAATTGAATCAAATCAAGTTAAAATGAAATTCTCACTACACCAAAATAATATTAGAACTATAGACAAGTAATACTAAATAATAATAATAAAAATATATAATAGCAATAATAAATAATCATTTATAATAATAACTAATAATATATAAGAATTAATAAAAATACGTATATAAAATAAATAGAAAATAAATATATATTTATTTATTTTAAAATTGTGATGAATATTTTCTCCGTCTCTCTCCTACCAAGGTTTATTAACCATGATGTAAGGTGATATTTTTGTTGTTTGCTGCTAATTTCTAATATGTTCTCTTTACTCATGATATTAACCATTCTTGGAGCAAGAAAGCTGTAATGACGTTGTCCAAAAGACGTTAGACGTTTCGGCATATATATATATATATATATATATATATATATATATATATATATATATATATATATATATATATATATATATATATATATATATATATATATATATATATATATATATATATATATATATATATGTATATATATATATATGTATATATATATATATATATATATATATATATATATATATATATATATATATATATATATATATATATATATATATATATATATATATATATATATATATATATATATATATATATATATATATATATATATATATATATATATATATATATATATATATATATATATATATATATATATATATATATATATATATATATATATATATATATATATATATATATATATATATATATATTAATTAGTTCTTTGCATTAATAATGCATAATTATTGATTATGATGAATAAAAATGAATATTTTTTATGAATTTCCTCTATTTCTAACACCATGCACCAGTATATCAACTTTCCATCACAAAGCCTGAAATTGCTTTTTATATATGTTCAGTAAATAAAATTCATTCATAAAAAATGTGTTTTTATTTCCATTTAGATTTTTTTTTCTTGATTACTGAAGGGGTTGATGACATTTGCGTTGTTTGTTTGGATATATTAGTAAATAGATAAGTGTTGCATTCGCTTTCTTGTTAGCTTGTGTGATTTTTCATCTCTTGTTTACGTGCAAACTAGTGCATCGTAGACATATAAAATTTATGTAGCTGGGTAGCTTCATGAGCTTTTCATTAGTTTTAATTCATCGTATCTGTGTTCTTGCTTGCGAACTTGTTTAGGCGTATTCACGTATTAAAGATCACGCGTGTCTCGGCAAATCCGGCTTGCCTTGCATGAAATACCAAAAAAATAATTTCGTTTGCTTACCGGGTTGAAGTATTTGCCGAAGACGTGGCCAAACTCAGTTTGCCTCTTTCGTTCTATATTTCCACTAAACAAATAAACACCCATGTAGTCACGGCCTCTTTATTCAAAAGACAAAGTTTAGATCTCTTAGAATAGGCGAAAAGTTAAGCACATTCGTAAAGTCATTAACCTACTTTTTACGGACTAAAACACTATATTAACACAAAATAATCACCAAAGAAATTTACTGTTCACCAAATAAAGTCAGAGTATATCGCACATACTTCCCACCGCCACTGATCATGAAAAAATACACTCTTCCCTGATCGTATAAAAACACACTCTGCCCGCTCTGCAGCCGGGCATCGCTTTATATTCGCTTCATCCCCTCCAGAGCGCTACCCCTGCCTGCTGTCATCAACTAGATATATCATCAAAATTTCTTATTATTCTATACTTTAAACCTTTTATATCTGTTACAAGAATTAAATGTTCTTATGCTATTTTTCTAATGACATTTCTTAATAACTATACATAGTTTTTAATTACTTAAACATATTATAACGTTACTTTTTTATACTATAATGCATGCTTATAATGTTTCTTATAATAAACATAACATCTTATAACAACAACAAACATCTTATAATAACATATAGTTGTACACTTAAGCTTTATTATATATTTCTAATACTATATTATTTACTAAAATGCGACTCTCATTTTGAAATTGTCAAATTCGGTATTTTGCAATGGAATTTTTTCAAGCGCACGTGCGTCCTTTGTTGCCTGGCACCGGGCGCCGTCGGCGCCATTCGTCCGAGTGGTTTTGCTGTTGTTTTTATGATACCTATGCATATTTGTATTTTCGGGTGGAACTTTTTGGTTTATGGCTTTGTTTGTGCGTTGTGCACTTTATTGGGGTAAAGCCGAAAGTCGGTATTATAAATGGAATTTCCGAAAGTGGTTTTATTTTTTTATATTTTGCCTGAACCTAATGCTTTTATTTCCTGACTCCCGGATGACTGATTTCGGCATGTGTCGCCTTGTCGTCGTTTCTTTGTCTGGTTGCAACATTCCCCTCCTTATAAGAGAAGCCCATCTCTTATTTCTTTTACTTGGAAGCAACCAGAAGTGCTATTTTTGTAGCAGGTCTTGTGTAAAGTTTGCCCTGACTTTTCTCTGTGACAGTCCTGACTTGTCCGTCCTTTGCTGGGAAAGTTGATACGATCACGCCTCTGAGCCATACATTTCGTGGAAGTTGCGGGTCAACAATGAAGACTACGTCGCCCTCTTTGATTGGATCTACTTTTTCGTGCAATTTTTCTCGTTTTACGAGTGTTGGCAAATATTCCTTCACGAAACGCTTCCAAAAGTGCGTGGCCAGCGTTTGAGCTATTCTCCACTGTTGACGTAGGCAAAAATTACTTGGATCTATTGCTCCAATATTGGTGTTGCCAGAAGACGAACCCACTAAAAAGTGGTTTGGTGTCAGGCTTTCTGCGTCTAAACTATCTAATGATTCGTGGGTTAAAGGTCTACTGTTTACGGTGTTTGTCGGTACCCCCCTCCTTGCTATCATCCGTTTCAGCGCCATCATTGTCGCGTCAGTAGATAGTGAATGCGTTATTTCTAAATGAACCGCTCTCGTGTTTAAGCACGTAAAAAGAGCTCCATATCTCTTTTCTCGCCGTCTTCCTATCGTGACCTCTAAGGGACCAAAAAAATCAAGGGCTGCATTTGTGAATTCCCTTATGCCGGGTAATTCGGCCATCTGTGGTGGAAGGGGTAACGCCCTTTGCACCCTGCAGTACTGGCATTCAAATGCAATCTTTCTTACGGCGCCCCGTAAACGTAACACCCAGAAACGCTCCCTAACTTCATTGCATACGTATTCGCGTCCTTGGTGTCCCGCTCTCTCATGTTCATGCTGTAGGAGTAGTCTGGTGTACGCATGTTTTGAATCAAGTATTGCTGGATTTTTTGTTTCTGGAGCTATGCCTTTGACAGCACTTATCCTGCCTCCGACTCGTAATATGTTTTTTGGGTCAATATAGGCATTTAATTTACTCAGATGACTATTTTTTTAGCACGCATTTTAACTTGTCATTTTTTAGTGACTCGATTTCATGCCCAAAAATTTCCCTTTGGGCCTGTGTTATCCAGTAGTTTTCTGCCCTCTTTAATTCGGCTACGGATAAGGTTTTTTCATTATTTCCTTGTTTTATGCATTTATCGATAAACCGATATATCCATGCAGTGCTTCGTATCAACCGTGTCCATTTTGAAAACCGCTCGATTTCAATCAGCCGTGTTCCTTCTTCTCCTTTCTGAATGGTACAAATTGTCTTTTTCAATTCTTCGTCTCCTTCATGCGGTATGGATGTGTCCCTTTCTTGCGGCCACCGACTTTCGTCTAAACTAAGGAATTGTGGGCCGCTTAACCATCGGTCCCATGGGTTCATAGCATAATGTGTGACATCCCGTGTCGCGTCATCCGCCGGATTGTCACTCGATGGCACCCATTTCCAGATCGCTCCGTCGGTTATTTCATCAATCTCGCCTAGACGGTGCGCGACGAATATGTGATACCTTCTCGGATCTGACTTGATCCAATGTAAAACAGTTTTTGAATCTGACCATATGTAGGTTTTTTCAAACTTCCAGTTATGTTGGTCTTTTATTAACTTTGTTAACCTACTAGCTAGTGTCGCTGCCTGGAGTTCCATTCTTGGCAGAGAAAGTGGTTTCAACGGACTCACCTTAGTCTTTCCGGCCAGAAACGACGTGCATACGCGTCCATATTCTGTCCTGTAACGTGCATACGCAACGGCAGCATAAGCCTGCGAACTGGCATCTCCGAAGACATGCAAGTCTACCGTACTTGCCTTACGCCCATGACTTTGATAACTACGGGGTATTGATACAGTTTTAACTTTTTGTAATTCCGTTTACCATACTTTCCACTTTTCTGTTGGTGAATCGCCAATCTTTTCATCCCAACCTGTCTTTTCCCTCCAAATTTCTTGCAATATGATTTTCGCTTTTACTGTCAACGTACTGATTATACCTAACGGGTCGAAAATTGACATAACGACACGTAACGTTTCGCGCTTCGTTGGTCGTATGTCTCCGGTTATTAATCCTGTTGGAATCTTATTGAAATTCGTATCGAATGAAAGCAGATCGGTATTTGGATTCCAATTCAAACCTAGTATTAGTTCATTTTTTATTTCTTCGGGGTCCGTCCAATTTACTTTCGAGTTGGAAATTATTTCCGTGTGTAACTCAGCCAATGCTTCTTTATGGCTACACGCCCAATTTACGAGCTCAAACCCGCCCTGTTTATGCACAAATAAAACGTCTTTGATTAGAGCTGCTGCCGTTTTCACGTCATCAGTACTATCAAGATAGTCGTCGCAGTAATGACGTTGCTGAATTGCCTCAACAGATTGTGGGTATGTTTCGACAAACCGATTTGCATTTTTGTTTTTTACAAAATTCGCTGACGTTGGCGATGATGCTGAGCCAAATAAAACTACTCTGATAAGGTATTCGTCGGGCTTGTCATTCGTCCTCATGTTTCGCCATAGCAATCTTTATGTTGGCTATGTTGATCGGCCTCTCTCATATTTATTCGTAAGAACATCTCACGTATATCAGATGTAAAGCCTACGAGCCCCTGTCTGAATTTAAATAGTACACCTACTAGCGGGTTAAAAAGATCAGGTCCCGTTAAAAGGTGATCATTTAAACTGGTTCCGCGCGCTTTCGCGGCACAATCAAACACTAATCTTATCTTACCCGGTTTATTCGCGTTTATTACATCAAAGTGTGGAAGGTAAAATGTTCGATTACCCTGTGTTTGCCTCTCTTCGAACGTTAGTTTGCGCGCGTATCCCTTTTGGAGGAATTCCTCTATTTTAGATTCATACTGCGCTGCCAAATCTTTGTTCTGCTTAAGTCGATTTTCTATATTTATTTATCGTTTCAATGCCATCTCCCTACTAGGGGGTAAGATGACATCGTCCGTACGCCATAATAGACCTGTCGTCCATCTTCCGTGATCGTACGTTGTGGTGGTATCGAGCAGCATTTCGGCTCGCTTGTTTTTGTTTTTATTGTGCTCTCTTATGGCGGTACCTAAACTCTCAACCTGAAAATAACCGCGAACGAGCTCGTGTAGCTCCCGATCGTGGTCTTCTTGTCGGATGTGGTTAACCTGGTCGTCATTTTGGGCTCCACCTACATTTCCCGCCAGTGTCCAACCTAAACGTGACGCCTCTGCTGTTGGTGCGTCAGGTGCTCCTGCACTTATTGTAGGCGGGATAATTAAACTCCAATAATCTATTCCAATCAGCATCTGCGGATTTCCCTGAATACTGCAGAGTGGTATATCCTTCCGATGTGACCATTTTTCTTTCATCTTTTTAGCGTTCATCGCCTGGCATGGCAAATCTAAGCTATCTATAGTTCGCACTCCTTGCATAGGAAAATATGCCCCTCCTTGTATAGGCCGTATTTCCATGGAGATCCTACGTGCGGGCCCGGTACTGCCTTGCATACCCGTCGCGCCTACTAAATTTAAATTCGTTAGTGGACCGTCCGCTCCGATTTCATTGGCGATCTGGTTTTCAATAAGGCTCACCGTAGAGCCTTCATCGAAAAGTGCCAGAATGGTTTTGGTACCTATTGGCCCTTTCACTTGTACCGGCGCGACTCTGAGTAAAAACTTTGCCGTGTCCATCCAAGTACTGGTCACTGTGGATGTTGTACCTTGCTCTGATTCCTTATTGGTTTCCTCTATATCTGTGGGATTTCTATCTTGATGAAGAAGCGTATTATGTGGCCTCCTACAATTGGCTACACCGCAATTCTTCTTCTTCCTACAATCGCTAAATCTATGGCCTCGTTTTAAACAGCTAAAACATATTTTATATCCTTTAACCCATTCCCAACGTGCATCTACGCTCATCGCGAGAAATATACGGCATTCGGAAGTCGAATGATTTGTCTTCCCACAACGTAAGCATTCGGATCCTACTTCTTTATTCATCGTCGCGTTAATGGACCTTTTCGCGGCATAATTTTGACTTTCACGTGGTCGGTTAGGTGGATTTACGTGACTACGTTTGTAATCACGTAAATTCACGTGACTACGATTGTTAGCACGTAAATTCACGTCACTACGATTGCAGTCACGTAGATTTGCGTTCGGCGGCGTGTTTTCGCGAGAATTTACATTTTGAGGCATATTTCCCCGCGTCGGCATGTTGCGAGGATCGGTTACAGGTTCCTCGTGACATGCAGCGTCTACTATTTTTTCTAACCAATCTCCGAAATCGCCGAGCGTCGGATGGTCACCAAAGCCTGCAGCGTACCACTGCAGTCTCAAGTGCTGCGGCAACTTCCCTACCAGTTCTTTCAACAGTTGTGGATTCATTAAATACGCCGTGTTGTGACCCATATTTCGAATTGAATAAACAACATTACATACGATAGTACCGAATTAAACAATTTTACTAAGAGAGTCGCTTACCCCTATCGCTGGCGCGTTCTCAGCTTCTCTTATCAGCTCCTCGATACTGGCTGTAGGTCCGCCATATCGACGATCGAAGGCTCTCATGATGTCTGGCACGTTCTTTGGGTCCAAAAGCATCGCCCTTACGACGTCCCTCGCTGGCCCTGTGACGCTCTGCTGAAGCCGGATCAGGTTGTCTGCGTTCGAAAATCCACATGTTTCCGTTCCTTGATAGAATAGTGATCGGAAAATCAAGTATTCGCTCGGGCAACCGTTGAACCTCGGGAGATCTTTTAGTAGATTCGCTCGTGCGGTGAATAACAGCTGATCTACTGCGATATTTGATGACGTAACTTTCTCCGCCGCCGGCTGGTATGCGGTAATCGGTTTTTTATTTTCCGCCATTGTTGAAATTTCGATTTGCGGCTTATTTTCTCGTGACGCTGCGTCGATGATGATTTCGTGTTCGATCTTGCTTGTTGTTTTCGATGAATCTATTATTGTTTGATGTTTCTTTACCAGTCGTTCGTTCGCCGTGTTGAATGTCTTGATGACACTTGACTTTCACACACGCTTTCTCCGTCGTCAAGCGAATCTTCCGCCCCCGCTTCTAACACCAATTTGTGGATAGCCAGCTTCTCTTCCAATAACTGGAGCGCAATTTCCACCTCGGCGTCTGCTTCCGCCTATGCTTTTTTGGCCTCGGCTTCGGCCTTTGCGGTTGCGATTTTCTTTTTAAGCCGCGCTCTTTCCTCGGCCGCCTCCATATCTGCTTGTAATATTTGCAGTGCTATGGCGTTTGCGGTCGTAGATCTGCCCGATCTGCTAGATCTGTGACTTATTATAGACCTTGCTTTCGTTGAGTGCTTTCCTTTGGTGTTGACATCTACGGAAATGATTTTTAGCTCTCTGACGTCTTCTTTTTCTGCTGCTGCCGTCGGCTCTAACAATCGTATGCTTGGGTCGGAGGTTTTCACAGTATCCGTCGAATCGTCGTCGCCGTCTTCATCTTCCGTTGGTGGTTCCGTCGAGTAAGGTGACTTCTCAGCTCTTCGCTCCTGGCGTCGAGCCGCTGTCCTGCCTCTCTGTTGTCTACTTACTCGGCTCTCTGGTTCAACATTTAGTGTGTTTTTTTCCGCTATTCTAGCACTTCTTTTTGGTGTCGGAATTATGATTTCGCCCGTGTCTGTTTTCGCGGACGTGCTTGGTTTTTCGTCGCCGTTTGCCATGGTATTTTATTTGTTTTATCTGCTTTCTGGAATATCGTCGGTTCAGCAGTTCTCTGGCTGTCACTGATCCAACGCTCGGAGGACCAACAATGTCTCGGCAAATCCGGCTTGCCTTGCATGAAATACCAAAAAATTAATTTCGTTTGCTTACCGGGTTGAAGTATTTGCCGAAGACGTGGCAAAACTCAGTTTGCCTCTTTCGTTCTATATTTCCACTAACCAAATAAACACCCATGTAGTCACGGCCTCTTTATTCAAAAGACAAAGTTCAGATCTCTTAGAATAGGCGAAAAGTTAAGCACATTCGTAAAGTCATTAACCTACTTTTTACGGACTAAAACACTATATTAACACAAAATAATCACCCAAGAAATTTACTGTTCACCAAATAAAGTCAGAGTATATCGCACATACTTCCCACCGCCACTGATCATGAAAAAATACACTCTTCCCTGATCGTATAAAAACACACTCTGCCCGCTCTGCAGCCGGGCATCGCTTTATATTCGCTTCATCCCCTCCAGAGCGCTACCCCTGCCTGCTGTCATCAACTAGATATATCGTCAAAATTTCTTATTATTCTATACTTTAAACCTTTTATATCTGTTACAAGAATTAAATGTTCTTATGCTATTTTTCTAATGACATTTCTTAATAACTATACATAGTTTTTAATTACTTAAACATATTATAACGTTACTTTTTTATACTATAATGCATGCTTATAATGTTTCTTATAATAAACATAACATCTTATAACAACAACAAACATCTTATAATAACATATAGTTGTACACTTAAGCTTTATTACATATTTCTAATACTATATTATTTACTAAAATGCGACTCTCATTTTGAAATTGTCAAATTCGGTATTTTGCAATGGAATTTTTTCAAGCGCACGTGCGTCCTTTGTTGCCTGGCACCGGGCGCCGTCGGCGCCATTCGCCCGAGTGGTTTTGCTGTTGTTTTTATGATACCTATGCATATTTGTATTTTCGGGTGGAACTTTTTGGTTTATGGCTTTGTTTGTGCGTTGTGCACTTTATTGGGGTAAAGCCGAAAGTCGGTATTATAAATGGAATTTCCGAAAGTGGTTTTATTTTTTTATATTTTGCCTGAACCTAATGCTTTTATTTCCTGACTCCCGGATGACTGATTTCGGCATGTGTCGCCTTGTCGTCGTTTCTTTTTCTGGTTGCAACAACGCGTATTCGCTGAACTTGCTTTACGCACGTTTTAATACCGGAATAACCATAATCCCTGAGATTTGAAGGCAGACCGCTATAACAGTAGCCTGGGAATAAAGGCGCGTTTGGAGCCCTCTCAATTGCGTCGTAGGCGATTTAAAAAAAAAACATTTTATTGAAGAAATTCGACCTTCTTAGTGAATTTTATTGATATAAGAAAATACATAAATGTATAGAAAGATAGTGAATTGCAACATATTTTTAAAATTAAAAATATAGCTACGTTTATACTTAGGTTATTATATAATCAAGTTAACAAGGTAAACAAATATAGTATGTTTTATTGTTTAGTTTACCTTTTAGTAGTTAGTAAAGTAGAGTTTAGGTTTCTTCTTTTGTTTATTTAATTTACTGCATATATGTAATGTTATTGTCCCTATGGGATTTCAAAAATAAGGTTATTGATTGATGAGAGCTACTCTTGTTTATTTGTCGATTTAACATTATATTATTTGATTTTTTTCAAAGATAAACCTTCTAATTTTAACGTTATTGTGTTGTAACCATTGCGAGTATTGGCTTCTTTATTATTTTCTTTACATTTTAGTTGTTTTTTTTTTGTAGGTACCAACACATTGATTTTAAATTCAATTATGCCGCAAAGATGCTGTCCAAAAATATATCGTAGTACCACAGATGCGAGCAGAAAACGTTTACGTCTTAATGTTGAAACCTAAGAAGAACGAGAAATCAGGCTGTCTAATAGAAGAGCAAGTAATTAGTTTGGAAGAAATAGAGAAACGTCTGTTGAACGTGAAATATGTCTTAGTCTTAACTCCTCCTCGAGTCTTGAATCCTCCATTGAACGTGATGGGCATCTTAGTCGTGGCATGTAGAGATATAGATCCCAGAGATTCAGAGAATTGTCTGAACGCAGGTCAATGAGGGCTTTTAATTTGTGGTCAAAAGTTTATTCTGCAATTAATTACGATTCTTCTATTGAATACAAGAATGCTTTTGTTGTTTCAATAGGTCCAGTTTCTGTTGTCTCTGAATATTGCTCTACTTTGAAATAAAAGAATGAATCTAAAGTCACATATTGGTTACAAGGAAAAATAAAATTAGAGGAAATTCTAAATAGTAAGTTTCTTATATTAGAGAGAAACCATACATAAGCTCTCTTAAAATAAAATAATGGCAAGCATATCAAAAAACCTATTAACAATATAATTATTCGAAGTAATATACCCACTAGCATACGTAGGTATTATTACTTAAAGTTATGATCCGAGCAGATTCTAATACCATGTGAATGTAAATAATTAATACTTGAATAATTTCAGCCTTCACGTGTTGCTCATTAACTCTATTACGATTTTTTGTTCAAATGTCATTAACGACACTGAAAACGCGTTCGTAAGAAGCATTTACAACGGATATGGACAAGAAAGAGGCCATTAAAAAAAAACAAAATTACCCATATAATTATTAAAATTTAAAATAAAAACCACCCAAAGCAATGCCACCCGTGTTGTTTTCGCAATAATTACTTAATGCACTTCTCGCAACATACAAAAGTCCTCGTAGAGTTTATTCTCGGCAATTGGTATATTCAGGGATTTACATAAATCCTTCAATTGTAGCCCTATGTTGTTTGGCTGTCCATTGTTAAAATGCTTATAGCGACCAAAGAATAAGTTTTCGGAATACATCGTGATAACGAAAAAATCATTTGTGTCAACCCAAGACTATCCAGGCAAGTAGACAAGACCCCCACCAACTCCCCCCTACCCCCCGCGCCAACCCAACCCGCCAAAACCCCACGCGCACCAATTCGTAGCATATTTGTAGTAAAAATACATATACTACTTACTTATTACTTATGTGGAAATACCTTCCTATATTCCTCGGACTAATTTATTATAATATATGATTGTAGACTCCAAGACTTATGATACCAATACTGATGGGCAGGGGCTTTATTATAAAAAAAATACCTATTAAAATAACCTTCATTTTTATCCATATAACATGATTTATGGATGTTTATTTACCTGTATTATACTATTTATTCACTATAATTTAATCTGGCTCTCCATAGCCCTAACAGAGATATTGTTTTCTGCTAATAACACGAGAGCTACGTTATGTACCTAATTAATCTTTAAGTAATACGCATTTACAGAGTTGCGCACAGTCTTATACAAGGGTTTTTGACCCAATAGTACACTTTCTGAGCCATTTTGGGGTTTCCAGACCCACTGTCTGTACATCCATGGGAGACCCTGAACAAGACCCATCCGCCATAACACCTGTAGAAAAGGAACACCAAAAAGGGTATAGCTAGACGGTGCTTAACGTCAATTTAAGCGCCTGATGAGCTTCACACAAGCACGCTCCATTTAGGACCCATGAAAGGGAATACTAAAATATCAGTTCAAAATTAGGCGTCGTTTTAGCGCGTTTTTAGACCCCAAGTTAGGCAGCTGAAAGAAACGGAATACGGGCTAGTGATATCTGATATTTTGTTCCACCTTGATTTCTTACATATTTACTTCCCGTTCTCATTACTTCAGAAGAAAAAATATGGATGACGAGTGTGCTTCGGCTAGAAGAAAACGATTCTCTCTTTAAATACTTTATTTTTTATCACCAGTAAAATTAAGGTAAAATGAATACACCCACCTAATGTAACATAGGTTAATAATATAATTTAGGTAAAACCGCAAACCGCCAAAAGGAAAAATGACACAAAAAACCCTTTTTGACATTTTTCCTTGTTAATATCATTGCAATTCAAAATGAATTTAATGTCTGTCTTAGCTTCAGCGCATAATAATAAGCATTTGATTTTAAAAGGAAGCCTTTCTCGTAGAGTCGTAGAACGTTAGGCGTCTTCTCAGTGGGGAGAACATCAAATGCGGACATCATAAAAACTATTCCTATCTTCAAGCTCATCTCTCCAAATCTAAAACCTGTAAAATTAAGAAAAATTCTTGAATATTCCATTTGTATATAGCTTTTTTTTCTCCGCAATATTTATTAATAACATCACGGTTGATTGTTTGAATATATTAGTAAATATATAATTGTTTGCATTCGCTTTCTTGTTTGCTTGTGTAATTTTTCATTTCTTGTTTAAGTTAGTGTATCAAAGATATCAGGAGTTAGCGAACATAACGATCTAAATCGGTTTTGGACCCAAACATGTTTTTAAAAAAAATCGGTACGCAACGCCTTGGGCAGTTCTATCGATTGGTAAAACTATTTACTATCAAAACGATCTGGAAACATTAGAAAAATGAGGCAGAAATTACCAATTTCGTTCTAAACGATCTATCGCTAGTAGAAAATGGTTGATTATTTGGAATTAAAATTATTTTTTTCATAATTATCTAAATCTCATACTAAATCATAGCCCGTATTTTTTTTCTTTCAAAACGGTCTAAATATATATTTTTAGGAACCTTTTCTTGATTTTGTTGTAGTATCCCTAATTTTCATATGGCAACATTCACATTTGAGCATAGCATCGGTAAAGTGAGTTACTGTGCAAATTGGTTTGGTGTAAATGGTAATAAAAATGTCATGCACTCAACGCCGGTTCTAAGAAGACATATTCATATATTTCTTAAATAATATTCGTTATTTTAAGATTTTCATACATATTCATTAATTAAGGACTTAATAGATTATGTAAAATTAACGATGTAAAAATATAAAAAAGGAAAAAATACCAAAACGTTTTGATTTCCTGTTTTTATAACACCATTTAATAATCAAAACGGTAAAATTTATGAATAGAGTTGCGATCAAAACGATTTAAATATTCCGGTTTCAATCAAAACGATCTAAACGAAAATTTGATTTTTTATTATGTCCCTATCTTGCAATCAAAAATTACTTGCAAATTCTAGATCTGATACAAATCAGCAAAGGTATCAAATAAAAAAACAAAATATACAAATGAACAAATGGACGTATGCTATTTAGTTTTTTGCCTTTCCTGTAAATTCAGTTCAACGCTTTTAGATCGTTTTGTTCGCCGACTCCTAATATTTATACAGCTGTGTAGTGTCATTTCCTTAATTTTAACGCATCGTATCTGTGTTCTTGCTTGCGGACTTGTTTACGCGTATTCACGAATTGAAAATTGAAGATCACGCGTATTCGCAGGTTTACTCTTCCTTTACGCACGTTTTAATAAGGAATTTTACGCACGTTTTAATTCGATCCTGTAAAAAAATGTGATTGATATAAGAAAAGATTTAAATATATAGAATGTATTGCAATATTTTTTTAAATTTTAAAATAAAATTTAGTTTAAGCTTAGGCGTTTTGTATAATCAAGTTACCGTTAGAAAATTAAAAAATATAGGTAATATATCGTTAGTAAGTTTCTTAGTAGTATTTGAGCAGGCCCATACAAAAATTCACTTACAACAAAATAATGAAAAGTATATAAAAAAACCTATAAAATATTAGTATGCTTAGTAAGCAAGTAGGTATTATTATTTAACGTTATGGTTATTTCGATCCGAGCAGATTCTAAAGACTGTTAATAATAAAATTAGGGAAAGCTTTGCAATTATAATTAAAATTAGTGTCATTAAGTCTTTAACGACCCCTTGTTCAAATCTCAATAACGACGCTGAAACTCGTTCGCGAGGCTTATTTACTAAAATGGATATCATGAACATAAGAAAGGCCTTTTTAATAATTCCCTTAAAATTATAAAAATTTGCAAAAAAAAAAACCCCAACGCAAAGCGACGCTTGTCGTTTTCGCAGTAATTACTTAAGGGGGTATTCTCGTCTAGAGGCATACAATTTTAGGCGTTTTCCCGAGAAGGACAAAAAAAAAACATTTTGACAATCCATGTATTATAATATGTTAATTGACATTTCAAGAATACAAAAAAAAACAAAAATTTAAAGAGTTAAAGCTAGTGAAGTGGGAGCTAAAAAAAAGGTCGTCCTGGTTTACATGTTATGAAACCTTGCAGTGTTATGAAACAAATAAAAATAAAAAAAACTCTTGATTAGTAATGACGTCGCTATGACTCGGACCTTGGAAAAAAATGATATTTTTTTTTTCGCAAAATGGCAACGATTTGAAAAAAAAATCTTTTTTCCACTCTTTTTGCCACTTTTTGCCGCTGCAATTAAAAAGTCTTACCTATACAATTTCTAGGTCCAATTCCGTATGGCATGTAGCTCAAGGGTATAATATTACTGCGGTTTTCTTTAGAAAATCTTTCTGGGTCGAATTTGTTTGGATTTGACCAATACTTCGGGTCTCCATGAATACAATGAGACGAGATTCCAATTGCGTCCCCTTTCTTAAGCTAAAAAAGAATAAAATTGGGTAGTTATTGTTTCTTTTTCTTCTACAGTGTGTGGCCCTCACCACCAGTACCACCGTACAATTTCAGCAGGTACTTATTGCCATACTTCAATATTTATTAACCTTTAAACTAATAATACTTTCTGGTTCAGCATTATAAATTTTAGTAAACAATTATAAATTGATCAATGTTCTTCAATTTATATCTAATAATGTATGATAAATAGCGTGGGTAACATTATTATTCAATAAATATTTTTAAATTAATTTTAAATAAATCCTAAATAATTTTACATATATATATATATATATATATATATATATATATATATATATATATATATATATATATATATATATATATATATATATATATATATATATATATATATATATATATATATATTTATATATATATATATATATATATATATATATATATATATATATATATATATATATATATATATATATATATATATATATATATATATATATATATATATATTTATATATATATATATATATATATATATATATATATATATATATATATATATATATATATATATATATATATATATATATATATATATATATATATATATATATATATATATATATATATATATATATATATATATATATATATATATATATATATATATATATATATACACACCAAGATTTGATAGTTTTTTATGTATATTCTTTATAGAATTGATTATAGGGATGATTATGAAGAAAATAATAATAAAAGCCACAATGAAATACTTGTTTTTTGTCGGCTTATGCCGTCTTCTTAAAAACTAGATGACAGGTGACAGGTGGAAAAATTTAAAATTTCGAATTTTCTTTTTTATTTTCAAAAAGTGGTTATAAAGAAGCTGCGATCAAAAGTAGTCAGCCAAACCTTAAAATTAATAGCGTGACATGCCCTTATCTATATGAAAGGAAGCAGTCAGCTCTTTCCAATTATTTGGAAAGTTTATATTAACCTAAATGGTGTATTTACAGTGAATAAAAAGTAAAATATGTAAAAAGTAAATATTTTTAAAATATTTGATAGGTTTTTGGTGTATGTTCTTTATAGAATTGATTAGAGGGATGATTATGAAGAAAATAATAATAAAAGCCACTTTCATACATAGTACATAGTGAAGAAAGGGGTCCCTTGTTTGAATTAGGGATTGCTTTATATTTAAACGAGATTGGTTGGTTGTCTTTGACTTCCGAACAGTATATATATATATATATATATATATATATATATATATATATATATATATATATATATATATATATATATATATATATATATATATATATATATATATATATATATATATATATATATATATATATATATATATATATATATATATATATATAAATATATATATATATATGTATATATATATATATATATATATATATATATATATATATATATATATATATATATATATATATATATATATATATATATATATATATATATATATATATATATATATATATATATATATATATATATATATATATATATATATATATATATATATATATATATATATATATATATATATATATATATATATATATATATATATATATATATATATGATCACTAGTGATCACTAGTGATCGTTAGTCGACTGCAAAAGGACCTTTAAACTTACATTGCACCGTCGAAAGTCGTGCACATCCGTAAGTATATCTCATTCAAACATAAGCATTTCCCAATACAAGCTGGGATTTCCTTCGCTACTTTTTAAGTAGCTTTTACTAATTTTATTTTAAATAAAAACATCATCCTATAAATGGATTTCTTTACAAACCTTATCAAATATAACAATATTATACTGTTTTCTACAATATTTCTTTACAATTTTTTAATATTATACAATTTTATATAGGTTTACCCTATTTTGATAACATTATACAATCTTTATTATAAACTCCTCTGCCAGAAATTAAGATTGAAGTTTCTTCTTTAATTTCATTGAGCATATGGAGGTTTTTTTATTTTTATTTCGATTTAATGGCTCGTTGATAACAAACTCAGCCAATTGTATCATATTTTAAATGTTGGTGGCATTCGAAATTTGAATTATTTCGTAATGTCACTTTCATTTAGAAAACGGCTTTGCCGAAGTGATCAATAGTTTAATTTTTTAGTTTTTCGCTTAATTCGTCTCAATTGAAGGCATTTTGTGTTGCATAAGGATAAGCCCTATTTATGAGATATATGGATGAATAGTGATCGTTAGTCGACTGCAAAAGGACCTTTAAACTTACATTGCACCGTCGAATGTCGTGCACATCCGTAAGTATATCTCATTCAAACATAAGCATTTCCCAATACAAGCTGGAATTTCCTTCGCTACTTTTTAAGTAGCTTTTACTAATTTTATTTTAAATGAAAACATCATCCTATAAACGGATTTCTTTATAAACCTTATTATATATATATATATATATATATATATATATATATATATATATATATATATATATATATATATATATATATATATATATATATATATATATATATATATATATATATATATATATATATATATATATATATATATATATATATATATATATATATATATATATATATATATATATATATATATATATATATATATATATAAATATATATATATATATATATATATATATATATATATATATATATATATATTATATCATAGCTCAAGGGTATAATATTATAAATAATAATTCGGACACCAGTAAGTATTATTAGAATAAAAGAAATATTGGTATATGACAATTAGTACTAAAATTGCATGGTGGTTGCATGGCGTAATGGCCACCCACTGTTGTTTTATATAAATTTTTTTGTTGTGTCAAATGAAACCGCTAGAAAATCTTCGGTATTTTCGACTTTCGGCATTTTCAACTCCGGGCGCGAGACATTTTTAAACATAACTAATTTTACCGTGTAGGTCTTGGCTCCCGGTCTCGGTGGTCCAATATCAAAATCCTCTTGGCAAATTCTATCCGATATAGGCGGGCCTGCTGGGTATTTTCTCAAAGATTCTAAAACAATAATAAAGTGTGTTAAGCGAGTACCCTTTCCACTTTTTGTGGAGTTGTTTATTATTTTTTTTTTATATTTATTAAATAGGCCAGTTGTTAGGAATACATGTAAAAGCCAGAATTTAACAAGAACTGGCCGATGAAATATTGCGAATTCAAAAACTACTAATGGAAGAAAAGGAAAGCCCAGCGAGCAACTCTAAACAACACCAGAGAGGCAACCAAAAATCCCATTCAAAGTTCGTTATTACTATTCAAGGTGCATTAAAAAATCAAAGTGCATTAAACAATCGTATGGAAAACCGAAGATAGGACGCTCGCCGAAAGCACAACGTGATCTTCCAAAGTTTGACGACAATAACAACACAACTGTGCCACCAAAACTTGCGGGTTAACCAATGCAGAACATTTAACGAGAATGAAGTAAATTCTAAGTGAGTGAGAAAAATATTGGAGGGAATGATTGGAAAATCAAAGACTATATGGTAATTAAAGAAAGTACTATATGATATGGTGGAATGGAAGAAAATTCTAGACGAAGCCAAGAATAAATTAGTTGTAGTCCTAATAATGTTGATGATGAGATAAGAAATCCTATATTTGGGTAATTTGTCTTTGGTAAGCCGATAAATGATTTTAGCTCCCCGGATCGAATACAAGATAAACGGCTGTTTGACGCCTGGTCAGGTTTCGATCTTCGTTGATTAAATAGATTCTAGTAGGTTACTTACATGGTTTAAAAAGAATTACATAGACATTCTAAAGCGTATTGTGCTCCGTAAGTTAAAATCTCTACGTACCAGATACAACCATAGTGAGGTAATCCATATTCTTTATTACATCGTATGTTAGTTCTCCGTGAGTAGCAATCGCACCATCAATTTCAGCCTGTAGCCTTTTCTGTATGTCTTGGTTAATGGCTAGCTCGTAGCAAATGTTTGCAAGAGCTATAGCGGTGGTCTCTATGCCCCCTATTATGAAAATACCTGCTTGTGACTTGCATAGTCCATCACTCCAATCTACATAAACAAATTAAAAACATTGACATGATTGAGCAAAAACTTGACATTATCGCTGTTGAAATATGCCAGAGTGCAAATTCTGGATGTTTGCAGATTTGATAAAGACAAAGTGTTCTGTGCTCTGTGTTCAATAAACTAAACTATCACCAAGATAAATAATGAGGAGTCCAAAATTTTTTTACAGTCGGACGTGTAAACATCGCTTCCTTTTTGAAATGCAGCAAATAACGACACACAATTCACGACGACAAATAATGACACAATATATCCACAACGACAAACGAGGGTCTCACAAAGAAGCTTCGAGTTTCAAATGCGGTATAGAAAATACAAAACAAAAACTGAATACTTTACTTTTCATCATATCTATTACATCCGACGCTATTGTGCTGTTCGCTTTTCTTTCTCGTATTTTACTGATAAGTATCTCTGTAAAATAGGCGGCGGTTTCTTTCTCTATTATATCTATATTAAAAAACTGAAATATATAATAAACATTATTTTAAAAATATGTTTTTTTTTCATATAGCCTCTTTCAAATGAACCCTATAGCAATGATAACAGTCACTTACTTTCATTAACTTTGGTACATTTGAAAAGCCAAACACTTTAAGGATATTTTTTACACCCAAATAATTCATTTTGAGCGAATATTTCAGAAATTCATTTTGCCCATCCTCGAATGAATTAATCGACGTGCCAAACATCGCCAGGGCTATTATATCGTTTAATAACAGCGTGAAAATATGTTTACCTTCCACTTCGGTTATCGCATCATCTGCGAAATAGAAAAAAATAACAAAAATGCAGCCGATACAACGAACTTTTCTAGCATTAGCGGTGAAAATTAAAACATAAAGGTAAAATATTTTTCAAAACGATGCAGCTCTTTTCATAGGACAGTTTTTGGAAATGAGGTTTCTTTAGTATTACAAAAAAAAATCCTAAAAATAAAATCGCCAAATTTAATTTAATTATTTAATTAATTAATTAGCATTATAACAATATTTCATAATATATCATACATTTAAGTTAGGCCACTCTTACTCAATGTTCACTTTTCTACGTGAGGCCTAATTTTTATACTATAATGAAGCAACTTCTAAATACGAATTATTTGCGATAATAGCGACGTTAGTATGATATTATATCGTAAGGGAAATGCAGAAGAGCAAAAAAAAAACCGGTTGTATCACCCCGAGACTTTCACAGCAAGCAGACAAGCCCTCACTTCCCCCCACCCTCCCCCGGTGACAATCCCCTTAACCCAATCCCCTAACCGCCTCAACCGTTCCCGCTCCAACTCACCCCCCTCCCCGCCAACCACCCCCCTCCCCCTTGACCACTCCCCTGTGATTGGGTCAATATGCTTTGCCATTAAAATTCTTATACCACCACTGCGCAGAGATAGTTATTCTGTGCTAGTGCTGCGATAAAAAGTTTAGTATGCGCCTGGTAGCCAGCGCGAGCGGACGTGGAATCGGTGCCTGACGCTTCGTCAACGCTGGATTTTTATTGGTCAAACCCTACAAAATTGACCCCGCCCATTTCTTCGCGTGTCCGCCCATTTCGGATGTTTTTCTGAGCTCTCACGTCGCCTTAACGTCAATTACCAAATTACTTGGATTTCTCTGCGCAATTACAATACTACATAGGTACAGGTGTAAAGGCTACGCATAAGCTAACTATTCGTCAAAATGACGAGTTTACAGTAGGTATCTCAAATACAACATTACTTACTGGCTAAACGCGACAACCACGCGATGCGCGCAGTCTAGCGGTCCCTAAGTTGGCGCGAAACCGCGAGTGTGAGAGTAGTTAGAAAGGGAGAGGGAGATATTTATTAGATGCTCGTCGTTTTGACGAAAGGTATTTTTCTAGGGTTAATAATGCATTTATGTGCATTCAACACAGGCTTAATTACCGCTTTCGAAGTCCCCCCCCTCCTCCCCCTCCCCCCGCCAAACAGCTAGATTTTAGGGGGTTCATTTAGTTCTTGAATAGACACGGAATATCAACAGGCCCAACACAAGTGATTTGTACACAACATCGTAATTTTAGTTGCAGTCTAAGTTTGATTAATTGTATTGTGCGTCAAAGACCTACTTTTAATAAATGAGTGCAGTTAATAGAAGCAAAGATGAGCCCTGGATTCTGGAGCGACGATAACATACACGATTGTCGTCACTCGACGATATTTGCGATTCTGGGAGCGATTTGACATTGACGACCTAACCTCACTTTTGACGATTGTTCAATCGTCAAAAGTGAGGTTAGGATAAACGGCCCCACGTGAGGTGTGGTCTGCGTGTCGTTGCTTTAGGAGATAGCTGGGAAATGGCAGTAAAGAGCCATATTAAGCAATAATTACTGATTATTCATACCCAAGACATTTGAAATTCGAATATAGCGCCGAGAAATAAGAATATTCGATTTAATAAATATAGGACACGTTACGAATTGCCCTTAGCTCAAAGCATTAAGCAGGCTCAGACCCGGTCCGAATTGAGCATACGCCGCTCACTGTTAAACGGCCTACCCAGGCCAATGGAGAATGTTCACAAATTTTTATTTTTAACTCTCCGTATTGTCTTCTAAATATAAAAAAATCGTGCGAAATAATTATTTCGGTACGTCAATTAGTTTTCGAGATATGGAATTTTAAATATAGATGCGCAACGCTAGTTTCTTCCGCCGGCGCTCGCTGCGCGTGACGTCATAGTTCAACACTCGCTCAGCCCGTCGCGCGCCACCGTACGGTTTACAAGGTTTCATTAGAAGATTACGCTAATATCTCTTGAAATGTCTATTACAAATAGTAGACATTTGTGTTTTGTGCTAAAATGTAAAACTACAACCACCAATGAATCGAACAAGTTGTTTTTTCTTGTTCCAATGCATGTCAAAATGCGAAAAAAATAATAAAACCTATGAAGAGGTTGGATCTATATGATCCTTTCGAAACATTACACTTTTTTTAACGAGATTGTCACAATAGTCTTTATCGTATAGTACTTCATGGGATATTTACGGGAGTTTTAAATGTGTGCAAAACAAAAACTACTTGGTATTTTTTTATGAAACAAAAACTAATGTATTTGTATGCATATAAGCTCTAATATGACGAAGTTTCAAGCGAATTTGCAGACCCAGTAACATTCTCCATTAGACCACTATATAGGGGTGGGAAGCACGTGGGAAGTATCGAGTTGCGAGATTAGCCGACGATTCTAAAACAGCGTCAGTCAAGTCGTCGGATCGAGGATGATATCGAATTCAATGTCATGTCGCGTTGACGTATCGTATTGCCACTTCAGAATCCCGGGGCTGAGCTATGTGGGCGCGGTGTGTGGACTTACAAGCCACAGGGCAGCGCCGTTGACGGAGCAGAACGACGTCCCGATATAATTGAAGGTTTGGAATAACTTTATTTTGCGAGTAGAAATTTTGTTTCGTAGCTGACCTCCGCGGTAATAATCCATCAAGACAATTGCCCCTATAGTGATACAAATGATATTCGTTTCAAATGATATTATGGCATGCTCAGTTGATAAACTGAAAAATAATAAGAAGTAATTGCTCACTGTTTTTTGATTCCTTCTCTCTCAAGAGATCTTGAAAATATCGTTGCATCTGTTTGGCTGCTTCTATTGCATGAACTGACATGTCGTTGACCCGGCTAGACCTGAATGTGGGCGCCATAGCTTTCCGCATTTCCTTCCACTTACTCCCTGATTTTAAAATATAAAAATATATCAAGATACTTTAAACATTGGCTGGATATTAACCCTAATTGTGGACTAAAACGAAAATCTTTTATACATAAATATTTATAATTTGTAAGTGAAACAGGAATATTTAGAAATATCAAACATGGCTATTATTATCATTATACCTATATATCACTTTTAGGGGCTCTCTAGACGATCAAGCATGCTTGTCAAGCATCGCGTCGCTGGCTGGGAGTGGATCGTAAACTGCAGGATATACTAAAATACTAAAAAAATACTACTAAAATAACATAAAAATCTTAGGGGCTCTCTAGACGATCAAGCATGCGCATCGCGTCGCGGGCTGGGAGGGGATCGTAAACTGCAGGATATATGCAAATATATTTTTTTATATTTACCATAAATGCCTAATTTTGTAGTTGTATACCAGAGAGTCAGGTTAATTAGACGTAATTGATTGATGAATGACGTGATTCCCTGGTATAAACTTTAAAAAAATTGCATTTTTGGTAAATAAAAAAAAATGTATTTGCATATTTCCTGCGGTTTACGACCCCTTCCCAGCCCGAGACGCGATGCTCGACAAGCATGCTTGATCGTCTAGAGATCCCATTAGATCACTGACAATGTACTTTTAAAATTAGCGTTACCTGGATATCAGGATCCTGATCACCCGCCCGGAGCGTGTTTTATATTCGCATTTGTAATAAAACGAGTTATTGGGCTCTCAGAATCCTATAACCCAGCCATAGGATAAACATTTGATATCACCTTTTGCGATGAGGAGTAATTGGCTGGTAAATGCATCACAATCTTCATCGATGACAATCCTGTGGTTGATAAAGTTGTCAAAGCGCTCAATGGCCACCGTTTTCACTAAATCCAAATCTCTGAGCAAGATAATCGGCGTCGTCATCTCAAAGAACACCACAAATCTATACATACAAGCAAAATCAAGAACCAATGTATTACCAAACTAGTAGTAAGTTGAAACCCGGTTATGGACGGAACCCTAAATTTAGCGTGGGTTTCAACTTATTTCACTAAACAATACGATGTGGGAAAAGAATATTTTGAAAAACATACATAATCTATCTATGGTAACATACATAGGTTATCTACTTAAACACAAATGTGCAAATCGACATTCTTTGGAAATGTGAATAATAAATCAAAAGAGACGAGTTACCTTTTATGTTATTACTGTTGCACTGTACTAATTCACAGTGCTGTAGGGAGACAGCAAGTGTAATGCATGAAAGGACATTATAAGTTGCCATGGCACCCGGATAACAATAAAAAAAGGAAGAAACATTAAAGAAGGAGAACATCACAAATCTAAAAATAAAGTTAGATTAATTTAATTATATGTATTTAGAATAAAAAACGCAATATCGTTTCAAAAATAGCGGATTACTTTCAACGGTATCAAGCATCTACCACGGAAAACGACAAAGGAAATAGCCGTTAAATTGGTGACCCCGCAAACAAAAACATGGCGAACTAGAAGAAATGGAAGATTCATTCAACAGCACCATGCTATCACAACACGTCGACGACGGGAAGACGAGAAAACGCGGATCTCAAGATCTGCCGCCGACTGAACAAAGATTACATGAAATAGCTCCGGTCAGCATCGCAGCCAAGATACCGGCGTTTTGGCATTATGATCCTTGACCGTGGTTTGCGCGGAGTCAGGAAACAGTACTGTCTCCTATAGAGCGGGGGTAGTTGTTAACCTTACGGCAACTGCTCTTGAAACGACCAATCGGCTACCCTATACCGGGTGAACAGCCGGGCAAAGGATGCCGTGGTCTGCGATAGATTTGGTAGACACCGTATCACTGCTACGTGAAGGAGAGAACCGCGCAAGCGACCTGAAACCTGTAAGCAGTCGGGCGAATGGAGTAATCTGGTTGCAACTAGAAGTAAGTACGCGAGTGTCGGGCCGCTGTTTAATTAACCTGGTTACCTCGCTGTAAGGCGTTGGACTCATACCGTAACTAGACAGTGGATTGTTTTCGTCCCAAGTCTTCTACGCTTTATCACGGGATATAGAACGATCTAATATCATTACAACTACCTGAGTTGATGGGTTAGCCTGTTGTAGTTGACAGCTCTAGTTGTGGTTCGCACAGTTCTAGTCAGCGGGAACAAAAGAAAAGTAACCTGGAAAAAAATAACCTGGCAACAGCTCAGCCTGACCGAGCTGCCATGCTGGAAGTGAGCGAAGTAATGCTAGATCCACTAGCCTCTCGGCTCTACAAGACACTGAAAGAACGTCTCATTAGCACGTACGTAGACTCGGAGGCACAGCAACTTCACAAACTGTTACACAAGACGGAGTTAGGAGACAGTAAACCATCTCAACTTTGACGCCGAATGAATGAGTTGAATCTTACGAGCACGTTAAAAGTGGTGTGGCAGGGCCTACTACCTGCAACGATGGAAGTGGTACCTGCACAGCCTAACCTAACCTAACCTAACCTGCATAGTGGTGAAAGGGGACAGCAAGTGTACTGCATGAAAGGACAATATAAGTTGCCATGACAACCAGATATTAACGAAAAAAGAAAGGAACTTCAAGGAAGGAGAATAGCTACAAACAGCATAAATTCAAATTAATTTCACTATATATATTTAGAATAAAAAAACGCAGTAACGTGAAAAAATAGCGGATTTAATTCAACGGAACCGAACATCCACCACGCAAAACGAAACTTTACTTAAGCGTTTAAACTGCCTTACCAAATATTTAATATTGTGGAAGTTAAATGTTAATATTACCAAATAAAAAAATATTTAGATAAATTTTTAATAAAGCAAAACAAGCAAATATACTTGTTTTTTAAAAGTAAAACTTTACTTAAGTCGTTACATTTAATTAGAATATTTTATGCTTGGTTACATTGAATACTGGGGTCTGAAAGTGTATGCTGGAAGACATTTAAATAAAATAGTAATAAAATTAATCCGATATTATAATATAACGTTAAAAAACCTACTAATCAAGTTTATTATTTAAAATCAATGTCTCAGAAAGAGTAAATATTTTTAAACTTTAAATATATGAAATTGATTTTAAAAACATGTATAATATGTCTACCATGTATGAGTATCTAATAACCTAATTAATCTAATAATACTTAGAGCCATGTCTATACTGTAAAGCAATATTTAAAAATAATTAAAAACTTTTAACAACATGTATAGCAGGGGTGCTCAAACGTTCGATCGCGAGTGCATTTTGAGTCGATCTCGAGAAAAAATAAACATACAAAATTGTATACACCATTAACAGCAGCATTGAGGAATCTGCTACTAAAATAGCTAGTCAGTATAACATGGATCTTCTGTTAAATATGAGGTAGTGCAGATTATAACACATATACATCTCAAAGCCACAGCATCTGATACAAAATTCTGGTCGTTTATACCTGCAGATAAATATCCGAATCTAAGGCAAATCGCCCTTTAGTTGTTTGGGTCAATTTACTTGTGCGAGTGTGCAATTTCTGAAATGAAGATAATTAATTCAACATATCGCAATCGACTTACTGACGAACACATGTCATCATGCTGCGATTAGCTCTCGGTAATTACGTACCATCTTATGAAAAGTATGCTGAGGACATGCAGTGCCACGCTTCAACATCCAAAGTTATCTTTAGTTAGGTTTAGGAACTAGAAGTCGTTTGTTTCGTAAGATGAACTCGCGATTTTTAATAAGTATACGTTTTTTTAAAGACTTTTTAGAGCAGACCTACACTTACCTTGACCAACACTCACTTAACTAATTTCTGTCGTTCCTATTAATTCTACGTGGATTCATCGCCATGAAATTCTCAACGTCTCTATATACCTATACCTGCGCCACAATACACCCTACCTACCTAGACGACAATCCTGCATCACACATACTTGCAGCCTCTCAGAGTCGATCGATCGGAGTCTAACAATATTAAGGTAGATCGTCAACAGTTCAAGTTTGAGCAACTCTGATGCAACTTAGATATAATAATCTAATAATCAAATTAGAATTAAAATTAGAGCTATGTAAGCCTTCCATTCCACGCTATGTGTTCATCATGTCTACCAAATATCAACTTACTATCAATCATTACTCCCAAATCATCTACCTCTTTCTTTCTCCAATGGCCTCTCCGCATATTCTTTAACCGTAGTCACACCATGATCTGTTACGAGTAAAGGATACCTTGCAAAATTTCTTCATATTTTGTGTTTTTTATTATCAATATGGACATGTAGTGACTAATGATGATGAGCCATGTAACATTTAAATCAACAAATATTCTGATTCCGAGATTCGATTGCCGTCAATTAACAGGAAAAACTGTCGACTTGCCTGATGCCAAATAGTATTCAAAGAAATAATACTAAAAATTTCATTTTTAAACGAGTCTTTCGCACAAAGCAATTTAGCATTGCATAAAGAAGAACGTCTTTCATAGTCATGAGTTTTTATTCACACGAAATTACCCCACCAGCAGCGATTCTACGGATATATAAGCACGTACAATTAGCATAATCTGTCACTGTCACTGTCAACGGTCAACTGTCAACAACGGTCAACTGTCAACATCATGGGAGCTAACGGGCCCATGATGGGTTGGCCACGAAGACCCATGTCTTCAGGGTCGGTCATACTCACGGGTCAACACCCATCCGACAGCCTCCACGCACGGGGTGCGAACCTGGGTAGGACTCTGGCCCTGGTCAGTTTCCCCTGGGAATCAAACCTCTGGCGCTCCTGGACGGTCTGCGCACCGTGCGGCGCAAGCCAATCGATTGTGCACTCCGACTAACAACTTGCGGTGTCAACTACAACGGGCGATCCCGTCACCACAGGACGTTTTAACGATTTTCTCGTTCTGTCGCCCTGCAGTGAACGTAGAAGACTTTGGACAGAACAAATCCAACGTCCAGCTACGTCACAACCCGCAAGAAGCCAACGCCTTACCGCGAGATAGCCAGTAATGTTACCTGGCGGGCCGACCCTCGCGCCCTTGCTTCCAATTGTGACCAGATTTCTCCGGTCTCTCGATTGGTTCCGAGTTCGAGGTCGCTTGCGCGGTCCTCTCCCTTACGAAGCGGTGAAACGGTGTGCACCGAATCTTTCGCGGACCAAGGCGTCCTTTGCCCGACTCTGAACCGGGATCTGATGGCCAATGGTCATTTCAAGAGCAGTCGCCGTAAAGTAGGCAACCACCCCCGCTCTATAGGAAACAATACAGTTCCCAGACTCCCCCGACTGTTAGTCGGAGAGCACAGTCGATTGGCTTGCGCCGCTCGGTGAGCAGACCGTCCAGGAGCGCCAGAGGTTTGATTCCCAGGGGAGACTGGTTGACCCAGTGTCCTACCCAGGTTCGCACCCCATGCGTGGAGGCCATCGGATGGGTGTTGACCCGTGAGTGTGACCGTCCCTGAACACATGGGTCATCGTGGCCACCTCATCATGGGCCCATTAGCTCCCATTAACTCCGCCCATTAACTCCGACTAACAGTCGGGGGAGTCTGGAAGCTGTATTGTTTCCTATAGAGCGGGGGTGGTTGCGTACCTTACGGCGACTGCTCTTGAAATGACCATTGGCCATCCGATCCCGATTCAGAGTCGGGCAAAGGACGCCATGGTCCGCGATAGATTCGGTATTCACCGTTTCACCGCTTCGTAAGGGAGAGGACCGCGCAAGCGACCTCGAACTCGGAACCAATCGAGAGTCCGGAGAAATCTGGACACAATTGGTAGTAAGGGCGCGAGTGTCGCCCGCCAGGTAGCATTCCTGGCTATCTCGCGGTAAGGCGTTGGTCTCTTACGGGTTGTGGCGTAGCTAGACGCTGGATTGTTTTGTCCTCGTTGATAATAAACTCAGCCTAATTGTATCATATTTTAAATGTTGGTAGCATTCGAAATTTGAATTATTTCGATATGTCACCTTTATTTATGTCACGGCTTTGCCGAAGTGATCAATTTGTTTAATTTTTGATTTTTTCGCTTTAATTTGTCTCAATTGGAGGCATTTTGTGTTGCAAAAGGATTAGCTTGATTTTTGACATATATGGATGATTTTATGGTGATCTTTAGTCGACTGCAAAAGGACCTTTAAACTTACATTGCACCGTCGAAAGTCGTGCACATCCGTAAGTATATCTCATTCAAATATTAGCATTTCCCGATCCAAGCTGGGATTTTCTTCAATACTTTTTAAGTAGCTTTTACTAATTTTATTTTAAATAAAAACATTATCCTATAAACGGATTTCTTTACAATACTTATCAAATATAAAAATATTATACTGTTTTCTACAATGTTTCTTTACATATTTTTTAATATTATACAATTTTATACTGGTTTACCGTATTTTGATAACATTATACAGCCTTTTTTATAAACTTCTCTGCCAGAAATTAAGATTGAAGTTTCTTCTTTCATTTCATTGAGCATATGGAGGTTTTTTATTTTTATTTCGATTTAATGGCTCGTTGATAACAAACTCAGCCAATTGTATGATATTTTAAATGTTGGTAGCATTCGAAATTTGAATTATTTCGTAATGTCACTTTCATTTAGAAAACGGCTTTGCCGAAGTGATCAATAGTTTAATTTTTTATTTTTTCGCTTAATTCGTCTCAACTGAAGGCATTTTTTTGCATAAGGATAAGCCCTATTTATGAGATATATGGATGAATAGTGATCGTTAGTCGACTGCAAAAGGACCTTTAAACTTACATTGCACCGTCGAAAGTCATGCACATCCGTAAGTATATCTCATTCAAACATAAGCATTTCCCAATACAAGCTGGGATTTCCTTCGCTACTTTTTAAGTAGCTTTTACTAATTTTATTTAAAATAAAAACATCATCCTATAAACGGATTTCTTTACAAACCTTATCAAATATAACAATATTATACTGTTTTCTACAATATTTTTTTACAATTTTTTTAATATTATACAATTTTATATAGGTTTACCCTATTTTGATAACATTATACAATCTTTATTATAAACTCCTCTGCCAGAAATTAAGATTGAAGTTTCTTCTTTCATTTCATTGAGCATATGGATGTTTTCTTATTTTTATTTCGATTTAATGGCTCGTTGATAACAAACTCAGCCAATTGTATCATATTTTAAATGTTGGTAGCATTCGAAATTTGAATTATTTCGTAATGTCACTTTCATTTAGAAAACGGCTTTGCCGAAGTGATCAATAGTTTATTTTTTAATAATAATATCCTACGTATCCCAAAATACAATACCACCTTTTTTTTCCTACTCCTTCTCCGTACAAGCAGCTCGACTGTGGAATCAGCTTCCTTTAACTATTCGAGGCGCTAGCTCGCTGTTCACCTTTAAGCAATCATTGAAAAAGCACTTCCTTTCACAATAAATATTAATCATAAATTCTAACCTTTCCGTTATCCCCTCCCTTTCCTTACCTTATTTTGGCAGTTTATTTATTTACTTATTTATTTATTTATTTATTTGTTAATATATCAAAT
>OX155969.1:6606310-6642045 GCA_944548615.1 Micropterix aruncella
TCTATTTATTCATTATTTTTTTTTTAATAATTAAAATTTTATTATATGTATTAGAATAAATAGTTAAAATAATTCAAAGATATGTATTTTATATTCTTTTAATTTTATATTTAAAGGAAGTAAATTAATGTTTTTTTTATACTAATCATCATTATCATTTAGTAGATGACCTTTGTTAAGAGGATTTACTTGTATAATTTATATATTAAGTAATATTAAATGATTTAATTTTATATATATATATATATATCTATATATATATATATATATATATATATATATATATATATATATATATATATATATATATATATATATATATATATATATATATATATATATATATATATATATATATATATATATATATATATATATATATATATATATATATATATATATATATACATATATATATGTATATATATATATATATATATATATATATATATATATATATATATATATATATATATATATATATATATATATATATATATATATATATATATATATATATATATATATATATATATATATATATATATATATATATATATATATATATATATATATATATATATATATATATATATATATATGTATATATATATATATATATATATATATATATATATATATATATATATATATATATATATATATATATATATATATATATATATATATATATATATATATATATATATATATATATATATATATATATATATATATATATATATATATATATATATATATATATATATAAAATTGATGAGTGAGTTTGTTTTTTTTATTTTTATTTCGATTTAATGGCTCGTTGATAACAAACTCAGCCAATTGTATGATATTTTAAATGTTGGTAGCATTCGAAATTTGAATTATTTCGTAATGTCACTTTCATTTAGACAACGGCTTTGCCGAAGTGATCAATAGTTTAATTTTTTATTTTTTCGCTTAATTCGTCTCAATTGAAGGCATTTTATGTTGCATAAGGATAAACTCTATTTATGAGATATATGGATGAATAGTGATCGTTAGTCGACTGCAAAAGGACCTTTAAACTTACATTGCACCGTCGAAAGTCGTGCACATCCGTAAGTATATCTCATTCAAACATAAGCATTTCCCAATACAAGCTGGGATTTCCTTCGCTACTTTTTAAGTAGCTTTTACTAATTTTATTTTAAATAAAAACATCATCCTATAAACGGATTTCTTTACAAACCTTATCAAATATAACAATATTATACTGTTTTCTACAATATTTCTTCACAATTTTTTAATATTATACAATTTTATATAGGTTTACCCTATTTTGATAACATTATACAATCTTTATTATAAACTCCTCTGCCAGAAATTAAGATTGAAGTTTCTTCTTTCATTTCATTGAGCATATGGAGGTTTTTTTATTTTTATTTCGATTTAATGGCTCGTTGATAACAAACTCAGCCAATTGTATCATATTTTAAATGTTGGTAGCATTCGAAATTTGAATTATTTCGTAATGTCACTTTCATTTAGAAAACGGCTTTGCCGAAGTGATCAATAGTTTAATTTTTTATTTTTTCGCTTAATTCTTCTCAATTGAAGGCATTTTGTGTTGCATAAGGATTAACCCTATTTATGAGATATATGGATGAATAGTGATCGTTAGTCGACTGCAAAAGGACCTTTAAACTTACATTTCACCGTCGAAAGTCGTGCACATCCGTAAGTATATCTCATTCAAACATAAGCATTTCCCAATACAAGCTGGGTTTTCCTTCGCTACTTTTTAAGTAGCTTTTACTAATTTTATTTTAAATAAAAACATCATCCTATAAACGGATTTCTTTACAAACCTTATCAAATATATATATATATATATATATATATATATATATATATATATATATATATATATATATATATATATATATATATATATATATATATATATATATATATATATATATATATATATATATATATATATATATATATATATATATATATATATATATATATATATATATATATGTATATATATATATATATATATATATATATATATATATATATATATATATATATATATATATATATATATATATATATATATATATATATATATATATATATATATATATATATATATATATATATATATATATATATATATATATATATATATATATATATATATATATATATATATATATATATATATATATATATATATATATATATATATATATATATATATATATATATATATATATATATATATATATATATATATGTATATATATATATTTGTGATTTTGAAGACTTTTCGTCGCAATTTTAAAGATGGTTGCTCAGCATTGGCTTCTAAATCGAAGACGGCATGATGAGCACAGATTATCGTAAGTCATCATTTATTCATGTGTATATTTTGCACTGAAAATCCTTTGGTAATATTTCTTGTAGGTTATGATAAATGGTCCGTATATTTTTGGCACATTGTTGGCTAGCTGTGCTGGCGTATTTTTCTTATTGATATTTTACTTCGAAGTAAGTAAATTATTGTTCAATATGAGGGCTTTTGAGCCCTAATAGATGAAATCATGATAGTTTTTGCCGTTCCGCCCCATCCTATTATTCTGTATGCAGTTATTGTTTGTGCAATTCACAGGTAGTCGATTTTAACATAAACCTAAGTCGGTTTGCGCCTAATGTTTTTGAATATGTAAATTAACTTTCGCATTCTTATTGCTATCATGTCGACTTCGTTCTATAATTGCAGGAACATTCGATTTGGAGTATTGATATGTTCAAGAAGTATTTAGTACGAGAAGTCTGCCCCAAGGGTTGGCGAGAACATTTAGTTATGTCGCAATTATGTTCTATTAACTTTTTGTCAGGTCCTGGTTGTTTTCGCTTAAAGTCATCAGTGGTTTAAGTTATGTACTAAGTATTTTCTATATTATGTCAATCTAATAGATGATTTGAAAAAAAGTGAGTTCCAGTTACCAGTCTTTACCTTAAAATCAATCTGTCATAAGTCCAAACCACATAGTTTCGAGAAATTGGCGATTGCAAATTTTAAAATGTCGAAATTGAAGATTTTATCAGAAAAATTTGTAAAAATCTTCTTCACCCTTATGAAAGAGTAGAAAATACTAAGTTGAATATAATATTTGAAAAATAAATGTACTTGTGTCATTTAATATAAAAATTCTTCATGTTTTTTGTTAATTTTTTCGAGACTGTATGACGATTGTGTCGTTTTGTCGATTTGCTGAATAAAAGTACACACTTTTTTGGTACATCTGTATATTTAAGTCAAAATGTTTTCTGTTTGAGTTATGATGGATTGCTTTAAGGCAATGAAATGATTAACGTCAACACGCACCGCGTAACACGACGATTTAAATACAAGATGCTGCTTTCTCCCTATATGAGAGCAAGGGGTCTCGGGACGTATTCTATGACACTCGGGAGGTCAAGACGGTTCTAATAATACCACACACTTCTAAATCGGCGACTATAGGAATCTAGTGTGCACTTCAGCAATTAACCAAACGAGAGAAATCTGGAGAAGAATGTTTCCTAAGCAGCAGAGGGTGGTTGTTGGCCCGATGATAGCTACCATTAACCCCTTCAGTAAATATAAAATTTTAAAAAAATGGAAATAAAAACACATTTTTTTACTTACTGAACATATATGTATAGGGTCTTCCAAGAGGGACTTCCGAACTTTGACAGTTGATAGCGGCCATCTGTCAAATTAGTTGTTATTTATTCAGTCTGTTTTGCCAAATCACCATAGACGGATATAGCATTCCACAAGACGTTTAAATAATAAAATTGTTTTATCAAAATGTCTGTTCGGGCAACGTACCGCGCGCTTCGCCCATTTTACGGTCGCCATAACCGTCCTACCGAGAGGGCTATTCGCAATATGGTGGATAAATTTGAGTCAACTGGTTCAGTAAACGATCGACCAACACCCGTGCGTCGACGAAACGCAAGATCTGCCGAAAACATCACCGCTGTCCGTGAGAGTGTGCAGGAGAATCCGAGGCAGTCGATTTCGCGTCGCTCACAAGAACTCGGCCTTTCGCAGACCACAACTTGGCGAATTTTGCGTCGTGACTTGAACCTGCACCCGTACTAAATTCAACTGACCCAGGAACTGAAGGTAAACGACCATAGACAACGACGTGTGTTCGCTGAATGGGCTCTGGAGCAGTTGGCAACTGACCCTAATTTTCATCGAAAAATCATATTCAGCGATGAGGCCTATTTCTGGATAAATGGGTAGGTGAACAAACAAAATTGTCGAATTCGGGACGATACCAATTTACATGAGATCCAAGAGCGTCCAATGCATCCCGAAAAAGTCACTGTTTGGTGTGGATTTTGGGCTGGCGGCATCATCGGTCCATATTTCTTTGAGAACGACGTTGGCCAGGCTATCACTGTCAACGGCGAGCGCTATAGGTCGAAGATTACCAACTTCTTTTGGCCTGAAATGGATGATCTGGACACCAACGACATGTGGTTTCAACAGGACGGCGCTACGTGCCACACAGCTCATTCCACATTGGATATTCTGCACGAGCGATTTTACTACATGGTCATCTCACGTGGAGGTAATGTGAACTGGCCACCGAGATCGTGCGATTTGACCCCGTTAGATTTTTCTTGTGGGGTTTTTTCAAGTCACAGGTGTATGCTAATAAGCCACACACCACAGCGGTCCTCAAAGCCAATATAATCCTTGCCATCGGTCAATATATTACATCGTGGCTTGCTTGTCGTAACAATTTGTGCTTTCCGCCTTTGCTATAAATACCCGGGCTGGTCTCTGAGACCGTGCTAAAATTAGAAATTGCTACAATTTTGTGTCTTCTGCCCCGTATTCGCGTCTTGTGCTAAAGAAAAATAGATAACTCTCATAGAGATTGCCTAGGAGGTCTGGTCGGGACGGAATATTTTTATATATTATATTAAAATATCTACGATTGTTTCTAAAGTTCGTACATTTTGTACATATTATCCATATTATATTGTTATACATATTATACAATCGAACCCTATCGGTGACACTGCAAGTCTGTAAGGGAGTAAGTCAACGTCGATTAACTCAGCAAGTTTAAGGAATATGCTTACCCGCACCCACAGTATACTAAACAGTAGGTTTACTCTCGAGCTACAGGGCATTGCGGGGAGAGGGTGCGATGAAAGTGTGGCGAGGGGTATATCCTGGGCGCGGCCTAGGGCCGTTCGTTGCGTCACTGGGGACTGTGATTGACGAGACGCAATTACTCATGAGATCGCCTAGGGTTGTCATGATTGATATCATTAATGCCATTTTCGCAGGATTCTCCCGGACATACAATTCCTCTTTTTCCATATTATACTTGCACGGCACAGTAAGGATAGAAAATTGAATGAAGATACCTTCACGCGGATGTATCAAGCTGGTTATTTTCATCGCATTAGCACGCGATCTTGATCAGTTAGTGATTACAATATAATATAATTAATTTACTAACGCGCACTTTTTGACATTTTTAAAAATGTTCTCTGGGTCCCTATTCAGGAAAAAATCAGGTGCCAAATTTCAAGACGATATCAATAGATCTATCCTATTCTTGGTTCTTTTGACAGAGCTTTTGTTGGCGATTAACAAAGGTTTAAGCCGTACTCGATCTGTAATTAAAAAAAAAAATCAGAAGAAAAACTGAAGCGTGGATATTTGTTAGTAACTATAGAGATAGAGGAGAATCATAATTTTAACATAAATATAGCAGTTTTCGAAAAATTAGTTTATTAAGTTAAAATAAAAGGTATTCCATGAGAGGTATGAAAAATCCGTCAACAGCTGGAACAACACGCCAGGGTTGAATCATTCCAAAGCGCTAATTAAGGCTTACGACCGTAAGACTGCCCGTGGGGCCTTTTTTTACCCACAAGGCATGTGCCTTTTCGTAGAACCCGACTTGTTGACTATTGGCACCATCTTCTAGGTGGGCATTTATAGCATCACGCAGTCAAACACTCAGGCGGTCACCCATCCTAGTATTGACCGCGCCCAGCGCTACTTAACTTCGGTAACAACGAGGAGAACCGGTGTAAATGTGGCTACGGACGCTACATAGGAACTTATCGCTAAATAGGAACAATCTACGCATACTGGTGAGGGCGCTCACGGGGCTTCTCATCAAGCACATGTCCTCAGTTAATATCAATGCCTCGTTGTGAATTTCTTCGCTCAGTTGTCAATCTGTATTTGATATTCTGGTACGCATCTGATGCAAATTATCATCAGATATGTAATTTTTGTATTTGGTCCACAAATCAATCGGTTTCGATGAAAAGCATGTTAAGATAATTATCAAAGTTGTTCGTGTTTGATGAAAATTTAACGAAGTCACAATATCTCGGAGGGTGTATTCCCAACGAGTGTCCTTCTCTAGCAATGGCAAACGTTAAAAGGCTTCTCTATATGTGCCTCACAATTCACTATTTTATTTTATTTTTATTTTATTATTGTTAAGGAAAAAAACAGCTTTTACAAAACATTGGGTACAAAATTATTAAGTTTCAAAGATAATGCTAATAACATGCTTCAACTTAAATATTAATAATTTAAACACTTAACAGTTTTCTATGAAGAATACACTCTCATGAAAGGAGGTGGGAATTGGGAAGGGGGGAGTCATATAAGTAAATACAATTATATGTGAATACACGTTCCATAATGTATACATATTATTGTCATACATATTATTTAAATATATTCTTAAATACATATTATTAATATTATATTACATAGTGCTATTACAATGATACGTCAACACCGTCATTAATTATTGCTTTTTTAAGAGCGATAGATGACGAATTGAATACGTCAATATCGCCGAGCTGCGTATTATAAATTTTACATACTCTATAAATAAAACAGTTTTGTGCATAATTAGTGCCAACCAATGGGAGGTGGAATAACTCCGTTTGGCGAGTGAGTCGCGATGGTACACGAAAAGATACCATTCCAAGAAGATCCGAACAATCAATGTAACCTGTCAAGAATTTATGGAAAAACACCACATCTGCACATTTTCTTCTTGATTGTAGTGATTGAAGACCATGAAAGCTAGCTGCTTCGCTGTAATTGGGAAAGGACAAAAAGAAACGATAATTCAAATGTTTCAAGAACAAATTTTGAATACGTTCAATTTTTTTACGTGAACATTATAGCTTGGAGACCATATTTGAGACGCATATTCGAGGTGACTGCGGACGAATGCGTTGTATAAGAGGAAGAGAAAATGTTTAACTGAGAACTGTTTTGAAGATCGAAGTACGAATCCTAACATACTATATGCTTTTTTAGTGATGTTATCTATGTGATAGTTAAATAATAACTTACTATCTAAAAAAACACCTAGATCCCGGATTGCATTCTTCTTGGTTATCGAGAAACCGTTTACAGTATAATTAAATGGTAAAATATTGTTTTTCTGCGTAAAACTAACGGTAGCACAATTCGCAGCATTCAGAAATAAGCGATTCGAGGCGCAATAAAGAGATAGTCTATCTAGATCATCCTGGACCAATTGAAAATCGTTAAGGGAATTAACAGGCGCGTACATTTTTAAATCGTCAGCGAAAAGTAGAAAGTTACAAAACTTAAAACAGATATTTATGTCATTGATATCAAATGTAAATAGAAGGGGCCCTAAGAGGCTACCCTGTGGTACACCTGAGGATATACTTGTCCAGTCAGACTTAAATCCACCAATAACCACACGCTGGCAACGATTTTGTATATACGATGCAAACCAACGCAGTAGATCACCGTGAATTCCAACAGCACTTAATTTTAAGATAAGATTAGTATGGTCTACCTTGTCAAATGCTTTGCTGAAGTCAGTGTAAATAGCATCCACTTGATTGCGTTTACTCATTTGCAGCGATAGGACACTCGTAAACAAAGTAAGATTAGACACCGTAGACCTGCCAGCTCTGAATCCATGCTGTTGTGGTAGAATGCAATGAGTAGTATTAGTAGTAGAATGCAATGCCGCGTATAATTGATCGTAAACTATTTTTTTTAAAACTTATTATGGAGAGTTTGGACATAGGACGATAGTTAGTAACATCAATTTTCGAACCTGATTTGTAAACTGGTGTAACAAAGGCGGGAAAGGTGCCATAAAAAACTGACCTCCTGAAAAGTAAGGTAAGCGGCAAGGCCAAATTATGACCACAGCGAAATATGAACAATGGTGGGATACCGTCTGGTCCAGCACTTTTATTGAGATCGAGCTTGCTAATATACTTCTTCACCAATTCTTCAGTGATTTCAATAGACGAGATATTACTACCATGGCATTCGGTATGAGCAGAAGTACTAGGAGTAGGACTAGCGGAACTCGGTTCAAAAACCGATTCATAATATTTACAAAACATAGTACACACTTCCTGCCCTGACTCAGAAACACTACCTAAGTATGTTACACTTTTAGGGACTGAGTCGGACTTCCGGAGGAATTTGACGTAATACCAGAAGGACTTAGGATTGCTACGAATATTTGATTCAATTTTTTATGTATAATGCATAGCAATCCTTGCTTATAAGTTTCTGCCTGGACCTCAACAGGGAGAATTTATTATAGTCAAGCGGGTTGTCAAACCGTTTAAACCTCTGATGGTATCGATATTTCTCCTTGGTAATATTAATTAACGAAGACGTATACCAAGGGGATATTTGGATGCCCACACCAGTTTCGTTGGCATATATAGCTAAATTAGCCTGGACAAAATTCTATAGAAACCGCTAAGGCAGAATTAATGTCATTACTACATAAAATATCCTCCTAATTAAATGCCTCAAGTTCGGCATTGATTGCAATATAGTCAGCTTTATTAAACTGCTTCACGTGCCTGCGCGAATCCTGAAGTGGTTTCACGAGCTCTAGGGAATATTCAATAACTAGGGCTTTATGGTACTTGTAATCCTCTGGAACTATTGGGTTGTCGCTAGAATACACATTAATATTTTCATTGCATAGGACCAAATCTAACGTTTTCCCCATGGTGTTGGAAATACCATTATATTGGCAAAGACCAGCCATGCTCATAGTGTCCAGAGTTAAGACGGCAGGCGCAGAGGATGAAGAGTTAGTAGGCGTTAAAAAAATGTTATTACCTTCGTATTCCCAATCGATTTCTGGCAGGTTGTAGTCACCAACTAAAATAAATGCATCTTCAGGATGGCTTAGAACAATGTCGGCTAGTGGGGACATAAATGTTTCAATATTTATATTATAGTTGAGCGTTCTAAGGAAGTACGCACAACATATATGAACTGAATGATTACACCCTTTTGAAGATGACGACGGTATCGTAACCCAAATATCCTCAGCGCACGTACGCCACTAAGGCTGTTCATGAGCATTTAGCTCGTTTTTAACGGCTAATAGAACACCACCACCATATCCCTGACCCGTAGTCGCGTAGTTGCGATCACGTCTGAATACTGCGTATCGGTCATCAATCAACTCGCTGCTCGATATTCCTTGGTGAAGCCAGGTTTCAGTTAGTGCAATAATGTCGAGTTCACTGTATAATATGCTTTGAAGGATTGCGCTTGTTTTAGTTCGAAGAAATCTAACATTTTGGTAATAGATGAATAATTTCATAAAGAGTCGTATGGCACTTAGAAGAAAAAAAAAGGTTACGCCCATAGGACGCACAATAAATAAAATAAGTGGGTTAAGAAAGTATTTGACTAAATTGAACAAATTATGAATAAGTGGATCTTGAAAAATAACAGCGAAACAACACAATGAAGACGCAGATGGATAAAACAAATTATGCACAATAATGCCAAGTATTGATAAGTATATAACATTACCCAGGACCAATGAAAAATAATCGATACACGGTGATTATTTTTTACGTTATGACGATTAAATTTAAAGTGATAGATAATAATATTCATATAAAGGTATTGAAATAAATCAGGCAAAATATAAATTGCTATGCATAAAATATAAACAGCTTTAGAATATAAATAGATTTATTTATTATTTATTTATTTATTTAATTTAATAATTCATTTACAAGTGCACAAGTATCACTAATAATCATATCAATAAAAAAAAAATATATAATTAAAATTAAAATTAAAATTAAACACGGCCAATATGAGCATTAGCATTTAAGTACTGCTGCTGCCCAACTAAGTGCCAGGACTTGTTCCAGGGCAGCTAGCTCTCTAGTTTTTATATCACATATATTCGGCAATGAATAAAAAAAAATAAAAAGGAATAGAAATTCCCGTCACCATTACAAATTATAACTAATAATCACTAACTAATGATCACAATAGGAAATAAAACACAAAAATAAATAATCGTGTTAATAAAGTAAAAATAAAATAAAATGTCAAATGATATCAAACAATAGTCACCAAAATTTATGAATAAGTAATAGTAATAAATAAAAATAAAAAAAGTCAAAGAAAATAATAATAATAATAAGAAATGTCAGGGATAATTGTCTCGGTATATTAATTTGTGGATATTTTGCCGGGCGTCATATTTTAGCCAGGAATCAATTTTGGCTTTAAAAGAAGAAGAAGAAGAAGATGGAATGTATCATTATAAAAAAATATATGTATTGGATAAGGATGCAGGACTGACATTGGAACAACTTAGATGGGCTGAAAGTTGTTGATATTAAATAGTAAGGAGAAAGCTTTTTAGAAGGGTCATTTGAGGTGAAATGGAGTAAGATAGAAGAGCGAGTTAAACGATTTTTTTCAGGTCCAATTCTCTTCCTATAAAAATTCCTTGAGCTTTTCATGTTATCTTACGTGAATGCGGCAGTTGAAAACGCAGCAAAACTTATATCCTTTCTGCTTCAAAATCGATTTAGCATGAAACAGCAAATTTTTATTAAAAGCAGTGAGATGTTCGTTCACGAATATCTGCTTGGTTAGGAAACATTTATTTAATTCCTTATATTATTAAAATGTATGTCTATTTTATTTCGTTCGTGTCGTTGTGTCGTTCGCTCTGAAATGATGTGTTGATCTGTATTGTAATCTGCCAAGTTGAAAGTATAGTTAGTGAGGAGTCTGTTTTTCGTATGTAAATACGTTGTTCTTTAAGTGCTCTTAATTTAAACTCGCCAAAATACACCCCGGTACCTACCCATTTTCTAATCTATTCACTGATTTTCGAAATAATACTACACTAGATTTTAAAATTCTACTCCTATGTTTAGGGGTGATTAAAAAATATATAATTAAAAAATATAAGTAATCATTCAATTATATGGAAGACTTCAAATTCAAATTCTTTATTTACAAAAAAATCATAGTATTAGTTACAAATGAATTAAACCTAACCTAACTGGATCGCACGAGACGTCCGCACTAAGGTAGGCTCAGAATCGTATAATTAAGTACTGCCTAATGCTAAATAAAAAATTTCGTTGAAGAATGCCGTGAAAAATAAAATCAAGTAAAGTAAAATTTTAGTAAAAAATAAAATTTCAAATTATCTAAAAAGGTATGTGATAATAATAATAATAATATATAATAATCATAAATAATAATAATCATAAATATATGGTAGGTTAATAATATTGTGTTAGGAATGTAAAGTTAGATAGGAATAAAGCAAATGAATTTTTCGGTTTCTTTCCGTCCCTGGGTGATCAACCAGTGGGTTAGTCTTTTTTTGTTTATATTTATTTTTATATTAATACCTTGAGTATAAATGCCGGGTATATCCTTAGTTTTATTGAACAACGAATTATACTAAATAAACATTTTTTTGCCTGTTTTACGAAGTTTTGTTTTTTTTTAAGGCTGACGACTTTAATAAAGCAATCTAATAAGTTCAGAATTAATGATTACAATAATTTGTTTGATTGTATAATTTGCCAAATCAGTCTGCATATATTTTTTTCATAAATGCACAAAAAATGCAAGAAAGGTGCAGTCGTATAAAAATGTTGTGATTATTTTGGTTTTGTTGTGCAATGGTATGTTGTTCCATTTTGTAATCTGCCAGGTTTAATGTGTTATAATATTAATATAAGGAAAATTCTGCGTAGGTCACTTAGTCGTACTCTAAGAGGACTTATTTCAAATTAGCCCAAATTTTCTTTTGTATCTCTTCATCTAATGGTCCGATTAAGATTTTCTTTTTTTTTGACTGAAAGTTGTGACAATGATACTTTTTTGTACTTACATATTTATCTCTACGGCTTAGGCGTCCTGCACAATTTTTAAAAAACTTTTTGTTTTAATTTTCACGAGATTTTTTTTTTCATTTGGTGATTTGTTTGCGTTCTGCTATAAATGTGTATTTATTTTAAACACTGAAACAACACCTTCTTATCATTAGATTTCATAATGACTTTAAGGCGTCTGCAGTTGGCAGATATTAACCCTGAATCTCCGCTTAGTGCCCTGAATTGCAACATATGTTGCTTAGGTCAGAAATCTAGTGGTGTAGACATGATTTCTTCAGCCAACCACACCGCTAAGTCACTTGTTGGTGATTATTGTTGGTGACTATTGCCGCAGAAAGTGGCATATTCCAATCAAAAAGTGAAGTTTTTCATTGCTGTACCCAACGTACTAGCAGACGAGTCATGTTGAGTAGAATTGAGGCTATGAAGATGTAATAGCAAACCGATGAGGATCAGGCTTTGTGATTATAACCTGTTTTTAATATGAGACCGAAAAAGCAGAATTAACATTTCTAGAAAAAAGCATGTAATAAGAGCGTTCAGCGTTGAGCCAACTTTTTTGATTGTGGGCCAAGAATAATAAAGAGCGGGCGATAAAGGTTAAGGCCATTTTTAATTTCTGCTAACGGCCTATGATTCCGGTGTTTTTTTATGTAAATGAAACTGCGAAAGGCATTAGAGCGATAACTTGTTTTTTCATAGCAACTTAATACAATTATTGTGGCCGGTTTACATCGTTTCGGCTTATTCCGATACGTTGTTAAACATAAACACTTTTTCAGAATTTAATTGCCATCCGTCAATGGCATGAGTCAGTTGATCTGCAAGGATTTTAATCTGCGTGTATTTTTATCATTACCATAGATATTTAGTAAGTTATATGTTTCTTTATTTTATCTCAAAAAATATCTATATTTATTTAACTGTACTAAAATTATATATTTATTTAAAAACCAATATCTAATTGATGGATACGGGGCGCTGGCCGTGATCTGTTGCCTTCAGATATTGCGTAAATAAAATATTGTTAGCGTAGATAACCACGTCTATTGTAAGACTCGTTTCATAGTGTTTCGCCAAATGTTTAATTGTTGAGAAATATGACGAATGGAGGAGGATAGACGTCTGTTTTCACTTTCAATAACCCTTGCAATAATTTTATGCGAGCGCCCCGAACGAGGACGCTATCTTTTTTGACATTCTGATTTGAACCAAAGGCCTCAAATTTAGTGATTTAATTCACAAAAGCGGACTGAAATGGTGCGTGATGGTGCGATGGTGATAGTGCAAAAAATTGCGGAATTTCATACCATCTCTATTTTGGTAGTGAATATTCAAATTTCGTGAGTGTTGTTCGATTATGGAATGCTCTATGACTTAACCTTAAAGCTTGGCGATGCACACTATAAAATTGAGGAGCTGCAGAATCACACTTGTTGAAGTCCACCCTCTGACTAATTTCCCTTTGTTTAGATTCGAGTCAAATTTCATATTGTGCCCAAATGAGACAAATATTTATTATCAAAACTGTACAAAAATGCTTCAAAATTTGACTAATAAATAATTTTTTTTTCAAAATAGGATGAAATAAATATTTAGAATAGTTTTTCCAGTTTTTTATACACTACTAAATTTAATTCGTTGTACATAACCAGTTTGGTTCTAGGCTCTTTAAATGTCAGCGTTTTTATAACACAAATCCTGTTTTAAGTTACCTAATGATAAACGTATTTTTAAAATTATTTGATAATACTCGTAGTTCTAAATTATGGATTATCCCGGGATCAATGAGTTACTGATAGTAACGGAGGATCAATTTCGGGCTGTCAGAGAGACTTATAATGCTACGCCAGAATCGCTGAAGAGGGACATCGACAGTCTTATTGAGTGGTATAAGCTACAACCGCATTTACCTCAGATACAATTAGGTAAGTACTATTTCTTCTTTTTCTTAAGTGTTAGTCTCGTTGTCGTCATCACAGGATGTTACAACGACCCAGTCGAAAAGACTTAGTGACATAACAATCTACTGATCTATGTAGTTAAGCCACCACCTAGCAATTGCTAGCGGTAATTTATATTGAATTTATCGCTGATCCATGGCGTCCTTTGCCAATCAAGGTCGCTCGGGATCGGGTGACCATCGAAACCTTTTAAAGGATAGCTGATCAACAGCTACCTACGCTCGTTAGGAAACAGACGTCTCCAGACCCCCTCCGGTTATTTGCCTGAACGCTTAAGCGTGGCTGACACAGACTCCTATGCAAACCGCCTACAAACAAGCGATTTTTAGCCACAGTAACTTACGGAAACTAAAAAAGATTACGGTGTTTCTCCAGACTTAAGACAGGTACGTTTGCAGGGATTACAGAGTTTTATGAGAGGGACGTTTTCTTTCCTACAACTGCATTTCTGTGAGTTACAGAACTCTTTACAGTGGCAAACAACGACTTCTGGGAAGGTTGACAGGGCAGCGAACTGGTTGACTGGGTAGGGCAACAACTGTTAGGAATAGTATTTGGCGTCAGGAAACGTGGAACAGCTTGCTCTCCGCCAATGGTCCAGTAGTAGTCTTTAAGCAATGGAAGAGATGACTTGGGAAGCTGGGCATTTTCCCAAACACATGCCTGTCAATTAAGATAAAGATTACAGGAGATTTTGACAGTCGTTTATGTTTTTATTGTGACGTGTTTCAGGACAACTTTCTTGGTAGTGGCACCTTTAGATGGTGGTTCACATCAAAGGGTGCCACTACCCAAAAACACAAAAGACTCTCAAAATGTTCTTTAATATTTTTTTTATTGGCAGGTATATATTTGGGAAAATGCCCACCTTTCCAAGCCATCTCTTCCATTGCTTGAAGACTGCGAATGGACCATTGACGGGGAGCAAACTGTTCCACGTTTCATGACGCTAAATCCTATTTCTAAGCCCTGCCCAGAAGTTATTGTTTGCCACTGTAAGAAAACGCCCCTTGCATAAAACTCTATACACCCTGCAAATGTACCTGTCAATTCTGGAGACACACAGTATTCGTTTTTAGTTTCTGTAAGTTGTTGTTGACAAAAAGTCGCTTGTTTGTTCCATTTTCGAAAAGATTTGAATTAAAGTTTAGTTAAATGTCGTTTTAAAGTTTTTTTTTGGAATCCTCATGTTTAAAAACATATATCGAGACGCGTCACGCTCGTTTATACGACAAAATAGGGCAATATGTTGCTGGCGGCATCTCGAAATACCAGACCAATATTTTTTTTTACAGTGTATTTTTACATTTCTCATGCTGAAAAACATACATCTATACAATTTACACGAGTTCCTATGTCAAATGGGGCCTTTACAGAGCCGATTTCTGGTTTCGACCCCATATTTACCGCCATCTTGGATATCTCACTTCCGGTTAGGATTTCGCTTTGCAACCGGAATTTTCGGTTTCAACATGATTGAAATAGAAAGAAAATACCGGTTTCCCAAAAGTTATATGATTTGTTTCTTAAAGTTCGTTTTTCAAAAAATTTCACTAGACTATAAGCACTAGTTGTTTATGAAGATGACAGGCGTTAACTGGGCCGTAACGGAGCTTCCTTAAATTTAATTTCGTATCAACGAATATCGTTATATGAACTCTATTCTCTGAAACACCAAAACACTATTATTTTCAGCGCGACCAAATTGTGTATTTTCTAAATACAATATTTAAACTTTTGTAACATGAGTCTTGTTTTATATATTTTTTAATTATTTACTTATATTTCAGATCGAGCATGGCTTGAACGTCTGCTAATCGTCAGCAAGTGTTCCGTCGAGAGAACCAAGAATAAGATAGATATGTTGATATCGTCTAGAAAGTTGGCAGCAGAGTTTTTCCTGAATAGGGACCCAGAGAAAATTTTGAAAAACATCAAAAAAAGCGCGTTAGTAATATAACAATATTATATTTTATTCACTTACTGATCAGGGTCGCTTGCTTATAATGCAAAACGGGCTGTCTATAAGCAAAACGGGATGTCTATTATGTCAATACATCAGCTAAAAGGTATCTCTACCAATTTTCTATTCTTACTGTGCCGTGCAAATATATTATGGAAGTGGAATTTTATGTTCGGAAGAATCTTCGAGAAATGATATTAATGGTATCAATCATGACTACCCCAGGCGAATTCCTGAGTAATTGCGTCTCGTCTATCACTCGCTGGCGAAGTCCGACCGCCTGACAGTACCTCGAATGTATCGGGAGTTGGGACAAAAAATTATAACTCTAACATTCTAAACCGATTTTTTCTAAAATATATATTAATAAATAGATTGAAAATAATGCTTTCCAAATCATAGAACAGAATTTATCGGACTATAAATATTTATTTTGAATAAAAAACTCATAAACAGAAAAATAGTAAATAAGCTGCAAATGATTTTTTTTGTTATTAATAATAATACTAAAAAATAAAACTTTAAATATAATATAAAATCGAAGACTATCGCGGTTGTTTGACATTATAAATAGGATAGAAAACGAATTTACCGCGTGAAATTTGTAGGACCCGACGTTTCGGTGACGTTGCAGCCGCCGTTGTCTAGGGTAGACTGACGGTCTACCCTAGACAACGGCGGCTGCAACGTCACCGAAACGTCGGGTCCTACAAATTTCACGCGGTAAATTCGTTTTCTATCCTATTTAAATATAATAATAAAAAAAACGAAATATTTCACAATGGCAATATTTAGTTAATATTTTGAAACGTTTAGCAACATTGGCTTAGTTAGTTGATCATAAATTTACCAGAGTCATCGCCCACTATTTTTCATTTTATTTTATAAGCTTTTACTTTTTTATTGCAGTCTTACAATACCAGCAGAGTCTTCAAAAGTTTCAACACAGCGTTTTCCTTCGAGACATCTTTGGGCAAAAACCAGCCATCGAACAATTCGATAATTTGTATACAGCGAGACCTTTAAAAAAAATACTATCAGCGAACTTGCTAAACATTGCGTATTCAAATTCTATAGTAAGTTTGCGATCGTAGAATATAGAAATCCACGCGGTCATTAATAATCTTTTTTATTAGGAAGTGTTTAAACATGAATTTTCTGATATTATAACATACTAAATTTAAGTTAAGGTCACATCCGAAGAAATAAAGTTTATTAAAATATATATTATACAAATAAATTGTACATACCATCAACAATAACAACCATTATAAATATAACTGAAATACTTCACAGTCTATCACAAAATAACGTTTTACCTTGGGCGACAATTCGAAAATGTGTTTACACAAATATACAGCAGAATATGTCCACAAAATTACCCAACTCTCCAGGACGCTACAGCCAATTAGAAACGCAATAAAATGAATTTTTAAGCTATTGCATAGCTTTTATCGCGGGCCTAGGCCAGAGCGGCGACCGAATGAAGAAATTTCTTAACGAAAATTAATGATTTTAAACTGATAATTACGTCTAAACGAGTACTGCTTACGATTCGAAAAAAATATATGTTAAACAAGAACATTTTCCTAATATTGTTAGCTTTGAATATTTTAGATTTTGTTTATATTACATAGTGTAATTAATTTGTGAAATTAGGTCTAACCGAACACAAAAACGACTACTACGCAAATACTATCTGGCGTATTATTATGAAACCGGCAACATTTTAAAGATAATTTAATTATCTATCTTTTTATCTACGATTTTTTTCGAATAATCCGTTTTTTTGCTTTATCGAATAAAAAATTCGCGCGCGGCGCTCTATCGGAAGACGTTTAAATTATTCCGAATCATTTGCTTTCGCAGCCGCAAATGATTCGGAATAATTTCAACGTTTTCCGATAGAGCGCAGTTATCTGATATCAGAAAAAATATAATAAATAAATAATTTTAATTGCATAAGTGGTTAAAAATGCTATGCAATAGCTTTACCGCGGCAGTCCCCGAGTGCCACATGTATTTTTTTGATACTTTTGATCAAACTGCCTCCAGTTTATAAAAAAAAAAAAACTAAATGGCTGGAAAATGGTATAAAAAAAATTAAAGTTTATTAATGTAGCAACAAGAAAAGATTAAAACTACGAGGAGTTTTTTGGAGTGAAAGTTAGAAAATATATTATTTTGACATAAAATCTAGATGACAATTTGAGGATACGTAGAGATGGAGGCAAATCATGCATCGCCATAATTAAAATAGCAGTATAAAGCACACACCCTCCATGACAGCTCGTTCGGAAATATTTGTTAATTTGGGCTGAATTGCTAATTGAAAGTCGCTAATTGAAAGGGTCATAATTGGTAAGCGATACATGTACCTACAGGTAATTTTAGCACGTCCTAATGAGTTTTTGCTTATCCTGTTTAGAATAATGATATCGAAGTACGTTTCGACGTTAGTCGTTAGTCGTATTTTTCTATTTTTCTCCACTGTCGCGGCACAGTGCGTCTAGCTGACGTTGCCATGCCAAAGATTTATAATGGCTTGAGCGACCACATAAAAAATGCAGCTACCGATTATTTAAGAGAAGATTGAAAACCATTCTAGCTGAAAATGCATTGTATTCCGTAAATAAATTCTACAATTTAGATAAATTCCGTGGATAAATTATATATTTATTTCAAATATTATTCAGGAGCATTAGAGACAAATCCAATTCGCCCTTCAATATTAAATCTAGAGTATACAAGTCCATAATGATTGACTTTCATATGTAAACTAATGCAGATATTTCAACATAATAAAACTAAATAAAACAAAGATTTGATACAGATGAGATAGCAGGGAGTTGCCCTTTCAGCTGCCAAAGGGATATACAAAAGTTGACTATCTCAGTTGATAAGGAGTGATATGACCTTTCCCACTGGCCTGGCCTGTCTACAAAAATATTTGTACGATGGTACGGAACATTAAACAATAGATGCGATCTCCTCGCTATATAATTTACCGGTACCTATAATTTAAACTTACGTAGTATCTCTGGTAAATCAATAGTACCTTGAATTAATTTATAGGGTAAACGTGGTATAGTTGCCCCAGGAGGATATACGCCCCATACTTCAAAATTACGACTTGCTAACATTATAAGGTCGCAGCTAATACTTTATAACGTGTTTCAGTGGCAACCGTGAAGATTGCACTCGTCGCCTGCATATAAATAAAATCCGACGACGGCTCCTGAAAAAGCAGGGTGTTTCCTTCTTAGAGATTGTTAAAACAGAGCACTTGTTAGTGTTGAATTCCATGTCATTGACAGAACCCCACTATCAAACTGTATCTACAACTATATCTTGCTGCACTTTTTTTGCTTCTCGAGCATCTCTTATTTCACGAAAGTTTTTGACGTCATTAGCGAATAGAGAGCAGTGACTATACTTTACAAATTTAGGCAAACCTTTAACGAAAATGAGAAACGAAATTGTGAAGAGATTAGTACCTGGCGGCACCCCTGAATGAACCTTGAAAAGGGCTAATACAGAGGAACCAAAACTGACTAATTGACTCCTTTTTTTTAAGTAACTTGCGAAGACTTTGACAACCTGTTGTAAAGAAAAACCGTAGTCAAAAAGCTCTTTAGCAGGATGTTTCTGTTAACCCTATCAAATGCCTTGGCCATGTCCAAGTATACACTATTATTGTCCAAGTATACAATATATTGAGACGAATTAAAGCGAAAAACAAAAAAACACATTGATTAAATCGGGAAAGGCAGTTTCATATATGTAGAATGACATAACAAAATATTTAAAATTTTCGATTGTTTCCACCGTTTAAAATATGATACAATTAGGCTGCGTTCAAAATCAACGAGCCATTAAATCGAAGTAAAAATAAAAATATTCATATGCTCAATGAAATGAAAAAAGACATTTTAACCTTCATTTCTGGCAGAGAATTATATACTAAAGACTAAATATAATACTAACGAAATAGGGTAAACTTGTATAACATTGTATAATGTAACAAAATTGTATAACGAACCAAAGTAAAATACTGTATAATAATGTTAATATATGATTAAGGTTTGTAAAGGAATCCGTCCATAGGATGATGCTTTCATGAAAAAATGAAATTAATAAAAGCTACTTAAATAGCAGTGAAGGAAATTCCAGGTTGGATTGGGAAATGCTTATGTTTGAATGAGATATATTTACGGATATGACTTACTCCAGACAGACTTCCAGCCTCACCGATAGGGTACCATGTCTGCGTATGTTTGAACTTTAAAAACAATCGTAGATATTTTTACTTCTTTAACCCTTTGAGTATGATACCTTTAGCATATATTCCGATACGGCCTAGGTAATCTCCATGATGGTTATCTATTTGTTTTTAAGAAGTGACACAGGACGCGAAATTATAGCAATTTCAATTTTTAGCGCGGTCTCAAAGACCTGTCCGGGTAATTATTTGATTGTTATAGCAGAGGCGGAACGCACAAAAACCCGTATTGTTACGAAAAGCAAGTCACTGAGTAATATATTTGTGAATATTTCGATACATACTTTATTTTATTACATTTCACTTATATTTTCACTGGTCCGCGTAGAAACTACTTTTTAACACAAATATTCATAGCAATTATAAATTATTTCAGAATACAAGTCTTTCTGCCGAAATTAATGCCGGACAACACGAGAGTTTCATTATATAAATTTACATCGGATGATGGAAACCTTTTTAACCAAATGCAAGATCTCCAGACTATGTTCTTGGTGAGGAAATATTTATTCAATTACTTATGTATAATACTAATGTGTATACTATTATTAGTATTTTTCGTGTCCGACTATAGCAATTAATTTGTTTTTTGTTAGAATATAACGAATATCAGATAAATGCAATTTTAAAAAAATGCACAAAGGCGGTCTTACGGGCTGAATAAAATATATAATTCATTTTAAATGTTTTTATGGAATATTTTAGGTTACTAGAAATACTATAATTATTACTAGACATACTATAATTTTTATAGCATATTGATAAGCATAGGGTTAAAGTGAAATAGTTGCCCCAGGAGCCGTCGTCGAACTTTATTTTTATACAGGTGGCAAATGCAATCTCCGCGGTTGCCGCTCAAACACTAGAGGGGCAGGGGATGTACTTTGCTTGTAAGTATTAGCTGCGACCGTATCATGTTTGCAAGTCTTAATTTCGAAGTATTTATTTATTTATTTATTTATTTAGGTACATAGGATTAGGTATACAGTTCATTCATAGGTAATGTAATCTTATAATAATTATATAAATTATTTAATAATTAATATAGGGAGGTTTAACACATCTTACATGACCTTTACTGCCAATAGCACATCTAACTAGGCGATAATTTGGCCCGTCTCTAGATGTGCATATTTTTATGCAATTTTAAGAAATGAAGTGTTTTTTTAAAAATAAATTATTTGGACCCACCACCAATTGGTATATACACATATATATACCAATTTTATAAAAAATATAGCTATGTAATAAATATATACATTTATAGTTGTAATTTAATAAAATTTTATTAAGAAATTTTATTAAAAATAGATAAGTGATACTAAATAAATTGTCGTGCGTTGCAAAGAAGTTGATCAGATTTTACATATCCCTTGTTAAGTAGCCATCTATTAAGGTTTGCTTTAAATAATATGGATCGCCTATCCTCCTAGGTTTGCTTTAAATAGTATGGATCGCCTATCCTCCTAGGGCAACTATACCACTTTTAACCTACTATAGTTTTTACACTTTACCAATGCAATAAATAGTAATGTGAATTTACAGTACGAACCAAATTATAAAGCGTGTTTTACATTGGGTGGGCAAATGCCTATTTCCGATTTATAAAGTCTATTATGCAAAAATATAATAACAAATCGTTTTTTTTACATTCGAATTTAAACGTGTTGTTTACATTTGGCACATATTTAAAATCGTCAATCACAAGTCGCTGCTTTTTCAGGTGACACGTCTCACGAGCGGTGTGGGCCGTAACACCCTCTTGCTAAAGCCGCTCGCAAAAGTGAAAAGAGGAACCATTGAAGTATTGTTCAAGATTTCCTCTTTGCACTCTTGCTAGCGGACAATAACAATTTTTAAACCTTGTTCAGTAGCGATCTCCATTAGCCACAACGTTTTGCAACTACACCATTTTCGAGGAAAGACGGTACGAAATAGAGGAGAAAAAATAATATAAGTATCTATTTTTGAAAAAATAATATGTCTATAAAATATAATTAAAATTTATAATATTTGTGAAAAATTTATATAGACAATATAATTATTATATGTGTAGTAACAGGTTTTATGTATATTAAGTCTAGTTCTAATTCGCCCAAATTTTCGCCCATTACTCATTTTTCAAACTATTTATGGACTAAACCAAAGATTTAAAATCCCTCAAATATGTCAAGTTTCATTTCATACGGTATTTCATTTCTAGGTTGGGGAGGGTCTACACATACTGTTCTAAATCTGCTTATGACAGCGCAAAAGGCGCTTCTTCGTATTGTTGCCAAGAAACCCCAAATGTATTCCTCTAACGACTTGTTCGCAGAGCTAAAGATATTAGACATCGGGCAGGTATATGCAAAAACAGTCCTTCTTAACTACCTAAAAAGTGAAGATATTTACGTTAAAATTGCAACGAGGAGCGCCACAACCTGTAAGCACATTGTACGGAAAACCCGAAAATCCTTTGGCAAAGGATGTTCGGGCTTTATAGGTCCCAAAATTTATAATAATCTAAACGAATCCATAAAAACATGCCGAAATATTGAAATTAAAATTTAAAATTACATAACACTTATTTCAACTTGAGAGAAATGAAGTGGAAAAGGTAATAAGTCATATTTTAAAGTAAAGGTCTTTGCATTATTATTATTGTCATAATAATGATTATATTAATTTTTATTTATGATCATGCTATATCGATATATTTAAATATAATTATAAGTTTAATTTGAATCCACTTATATATTTTATGTTTTATCACATATTTATTAAAATGACACATATTTATTAAAATGACACATATTTATTAAAATGACACATAGTATTAACTATGTGCATATGAATAACTCATTGCCATACGTAGTGTTCCTTACTACGGGCTATGGCCTAGTTAGGCAGATTCTGCAATGTAAATGAATATTTTCTAATAAATAGATCATTTGAATTCGAATTTTCGAATAAATTTATCATTAAAATATGAAACGTTTGAATGTTTTTGAACAGACGTAAGTTTGACGACTTTTATAAAGTTGGACGACATTCATAAGTCAAGATTAATTAGAAAAATAATTTGTTTGCTTTGCCATTTGTATAATTTTCCATACCGGGCTGTATTTGTTTATATATAAATATATTTGCAAACTATTGAAAATATCCCGTGACGGAAATATTTCTTTTTCCAAAAATATATATTTTTCTATTTGATGTGAATATTTTAGTAATAAAATATCTTTTTAACATAATTCTATTTTTATGCGTATTGCTCGAGGTATAAATATCTCGGGCATGATGTTTTTTATTGTTTTATTGATGGGTTTATTTTTCGGAGATTTGAGGTTTGGACAATGGTTGAACTTAACAATTAATGGCCATTTAAAATTTAACAGCAATAATAATGATAATAATAAACCGCTTTATTCGTACGAAAAGGCGAGCTTATTGTCTGCAGGCAATATTTTACAGCTAACCTATAATACAATAGAAATGAAAATACCTATTATTTTTTTTATTCGCAGGGATTGGACTATCGACAATTGCATGAATACTCTGCTGGACAGAGATTGGTTATGGATACTAGAGGTTTGAACTCCAGTATTATCACTAAACTTAATCCCTTGATATCCAAAAAGGCGATGCACTTTGCCAGGGTTTGTAGATAGTATATAATATAGTAGATTGTATATTCAATGAAATGGAAGGAAACCATTTTTTGACTTTGGGACTTCGTTTGGACCCATGTTAGGAGGTAAACATACTAAAAGTCCCGTAGAAGTTCCACTTTTTAGATTTTAGAGTATATCACAGAAACTCTGCATCCAAGCGATAAGTTTATTTTATACTAAATTAAATCTGATAAAATTTTCCACAAGATCGATACTATTGTTTTTTTCCCTGTATCGCAAAGTTTCCCAGATATCCGCGCCCAAATTTCGCTAATTTAAAAAAAAATTGACTGACGTTTTTGCGTTATTTAACTTACTAGCTCTTTTGCCCGTCTTTCTACCAAAAAGACACGAAGAAGTAAGGTACATAAGTTTAAATTTTATTGAATATTATGTGAACTTTTACTATTTTATGTTAATTGCTCAATAGTTAGAACCATTAAAATTTTATTTGTAAATTCCGAGATTTTGCAGAAAAACACTATATTACATAATCCAATATATACGAGTTTATATGCGTAAATGGTATGTATGATATGTATAAGCGGCAAATAATGAAATTATTGTATTGTATTATATCTACTGTAATATACAAGTAGTTTTACTTGGCGTTGCCCGTGTTAATCCGTACTCAAATAATTATCAATACCAATTTTTATGGCGATCGGTTGAACGGTATATAAGTTAATGTGCTGCAACGCCATAATTAGTAACAACAATGTGTATAGCGCGAAAATATTTTGCGTGGTCAAATTTTTATGTAAAGCAATTTTCATGGCGATCGGTTGAGTAGTATAGAAGTTGATTTGCTGCAGCACCATCTAATGGTAACTTACAACAAAGGGATAGTTATAGCAATTCCTGGCTTTCTTTGGGCGGAAGGGTCCTGGCTTATCATGGGAACTTGATTTAGGAATGTATTCTCGTTTGTTTTCTTTTTCATCAATTGAGAAATAGGATAAATCTGTCAATGGCAGAAGCAAAGAATCGATATCGAGTTCTTTATCCTCATTGTCCAAGAGGAGGCTCCCATTAAGACAGTTTCCCTTGCAGTTTTAGCAGGCAGGAGAACACTTGAGAGATGCCTTTCTGCATCCGCATTTGGCGGTAGCCCAATCCATTATGCACGGTCAACCCATTTGTAATATTTACTATATATCACTCACTGTGCACCAGGTCAGAAATTTGTTGGTGGTTTGCTCCCACCCATGTATCTGAGGAGGCAGCTCATGTTCAAACCACATCGGAATTGTTGATTTGTCTTCACATAATGTTGTTTTGCTACCCCCTCACTTGGTGGGAGGTATGAGATGTACGGTATAATTTTGGTTACCGGTTTAACAAATGAATAGTAGCGATAAGCGTTTAGAGATGTCTCTTTAGGTGAGGTCCCGTACTACCTCAAAATACAGTTTTTCCTAGCTTCCCCGATGTCATCCTTGGCTGAGAAAGGGTCTGATAATACTGCAGCAGCTCCTTGGCCGTCTAGGGATTTCGAATACAGTATGATATATCCCAGCTTATTTTTTCGGAAGGCTGTTGAGGTGATTGTATCGCACCCAGTGAAGGAGTGTAGAAATACTTAGTATGTCTCCGAGCCCCTGCGTCTGAAGCTCCTGGGTAGAAAATAATATTTCCACTTCCAGGCTTGACACAAATCATGTCCTGGTCACCGTGTGTTTTGACCATCAACAGGACTAGTAGGTCGACATTCTGAAAAATACATCACAGCAACAGCGGTGGTATGTGACGACCAACATCCATTTACACAATGGGGACATCCACATCACTATGTCCTTGAAGGGTTCTGACTCCACGTGCCTTTTGTGTCACCTTCGGAATGTTAATCAGCCGACTTTTGCCATAGATATTTGTTAATTTATACAAAAGTTCATTTTCTGCAAAATCTCGGGAATTTACACATAAAGTTAAAATTGCTCTAAGTTTCCAACTGTTTGAGGTAAAAAGTGAGGTATTATATATTATTTATTAAAATTTAATATTTTACAAATTTCTCCATAATGACTTTTTCATAGGACGTAGGGCCGAACTGTTAGCTAGTCAAATAAGGCAAAAAAAATAAAAGCAACATTGTGGTACATGTTATTAGCGTTAATTTTATATAGATTAAACTTATCGCTAGGACGCATAGTTTCTCGGGTATAACCAGAAAATCAAAAAAAGGAACCTTCTATTGGGTTCTTATCTATGAAGGTTCTTATCTATGAAGTTAGTGCTAAAAACTTAAATGAAAAATATATAGGCATTTAATTAAGATAAATATTAACCCCTATTATCTATGCAGATTTGTCATTTTAATAGGAGCTCATTTAATCTGTTTAAAACACTCGTGGCCAGGAATCAATGAATGATTTAAGTCATTTGTCAACGACTTTCAGAAGCTGTTTTTTTCTCTTGTAAAAAGTAATCTAAATTCAGAAAAATAAATGAACTTTACGAGCAAGGTCTGGCAAGTGCGGTGGGTGACCAAGAGTCTCCAGCCGCAACTCCTGCAACTTTGCGACTGTTTGCAGTGAAATTTGTGGTTATACGTTGTCATGCAGAAGCAGCGGCGATGAGCGATTGACCAGGTTCGGCTATTTATTCACGAGCTTCTCCATCATTGTTTGCACTTCTTAACAGTACACACTGGCGGTAACTGTATAGCCAGACTGCAAGAAGCTGTGTTAATGGGCCCTTGCTGAGTTGGCCACGAAGACCCATTCTGTTTCAGGGTCGGTCACACTCACGGGTCAACACCCATCCGATGGCCTCCACGCATGGGGTGCGGGGCCCGGGTAGGACACTGGGTCAACCAGTCTCCCCTGGGAATCAATCCTCTGGCGCTCCTGGACGGTCTGCGCACCGAGCGGCGCAAGCCAATCGATTGTGCTCTCCGACTAACAATCGGGGGAGTCTGGGAACTGTATTGTTTCCTATAGAGCGGGGGTAGTTGTCTACCTTACGGCGACTGCTCTTGAAATGACCATTGGCCATCCGATCCCGGTTCAGAGTCGGGCAAAGGACGCCTTGGTCCGCGATAGATTCGGTACACTCCGTTTCACCGCTTCGTAAGGGAGAGGACCGCGCAAGCGACCTCGAACTCGGAACCAATCGAGAGACCGGAGAAATCTGGTCACAATTGGTAGTTAGGGCGCGAGTGCCGCCCGCCAGGTAACATACCTGGCTACTCGCGGTAAGGCGTTGGACTCTAACGGGTTGTGGCGTAGCTAGACGTCGGATTGTTATGTCCCAAGTCTTCTACGCTCACTGCACGGTCGATAGAACGAACAATCGTTAAAACGTCCTGCGGTGACGGGTTCGCCCGTTGTGGTTGACAACTCAATATGCAAGAAGCTGTAGCCAGACACAAGATTTCATATTTGAAAATTTAACAAATTTTGAACTTTATCATGGTTGCACAAATAAAAATATTTGAGCAGAAACAAACAACGTAAAGACAAATGAACCGCTGATTTTTTAAAAAGAATAACGTGATCTTGAAATAAAATTTATTTGAATTTGAATTTCGAACTCAAACCCAAGTTATCCAATTTCACAATGGCCAGTGTGAAAAATCAGTAATTACATAGGTAAGGACCAAAAACGTGCCCCTCGCCCCTTTCTAGTATATTTACCTCCTAATAAGTCCAAACAAGGTCCAGAAATCAAAATGTTTCCCTTCCATTTCCCTTTACACCCCCCTTTTGAGCATTCATTGACTGGACTAATAATAAAAAAAATGGGAACTGGGCGTTTCTTCTTGTTTTTTTAAATTTTTAGCTTATTTGAATATTCAAAAAAATAAACAAAAAGGGGCTAATAAAATAAATGTAATTAATATGGTGAATACTTCAGAAATAAAAGAAATAGTGGATTAATAGATAGCAATAATAACTAGAATTAATAGAATAATACATAATAAATAGAATACATAATAAGAAATAGTAAATAGAACTATTGAAAAGATATATACCTAATATTAAATATTGAAATAATTAAAAAAAATAATAAATAAAAACATTTTTGCCTAATAAATAAACATAAAGCGAGCTGAGCTAAATATAGTGTTATAAAAGCCTACATTGATCCAAGATATAGGGGAATAAGACTCAAAAGTTTTAGTTTTTGCTATACGCGGAAGCTAGGAAAATGTGTATCTATCTAAGACTGCAACAATGTAGAATCCTTCCTTAATCGCCTTGCTTCCTATTGAGTAACTAAATGTTGTAAAGTTTCGTTCACAAGATATAATAGAAAAATAGAATAAAATAACTATATCAATACCATTTATGACACTATCAGAGAGCGGCTGCATTGGAGACCTAGGGATACATATCCACAGCAAACTAATGGGAGACCAACACTGCACACAAGCATAAGAGAGAACCTACTAGATGCCATGCTTCATGTTTAGGGGAAGCAAGACTTTCTCAGGAATCGCGGCCACGACCACATTGTACTATTCGTACGTCCAGCGCCGATTTGGACTTGATAAGGCCATAAACTATTTGAGCTATTGCTGCAGTATATTTAAGTAATTGTGACAATTTCTCACTTCTCACTGCTTAAGTTCGCAGTATATTAGAATTCGCCTCCCCAATAAAGCATCCTCAATACGAGTACATATACATAATACACAATACACACAACTAGAGTTGTCAACTACAAAGGGAGAACCCGTCACCTCAGGAAGTTTTAACGAAATGTATGTACGTTCTATTTCCCGTGAAGTGAACGCAGAAGACTTAGGATAAAACAGTCCACCGTTAAGCTCAGCCAAATGCCAATAAGAGGCCAACGCTTTATCCGCGAGATAACCAGGTATGTTACCCAGCGGGCTTACACTCACGCCCTTACTTCCAGTTGCGACCAGATTATTCCGGTCACTCGACTGGTTACGAGTTCAAGGTCGCTTGCGCGGTCATCTCCCTTACGATGCCGTGAAACGGTGTAAACCAAATCTATTGCGGACCACGGCATCCTTTGCCCGGCTGTTCACCCGGAATCGGGTAGCCGATGGTCGTTTCAAGAGCAGTCGCCGTAAGGTCAGCAGCCCCCCCTCCGCTGTATAGAAAACAGTACTGCTTCCAGACTCCCCCGACTGTTAGTCAGAATGCACAATCGATTGGCTGACGACGCACGGTGCGCAGACCGTCCAGGAGCGCCAGAAGTTTGACTCCTAGGTGAAACTAGCCCTAAGGCCAGAGTCCTACCCGGGCTCGCACTTCATGCGCGGATGGGTGTTAACCCGTGAGTGTGACCAACCCTGAACAAAATGGGTCTTCATGGCCAACTCAGCAAGGGCCCATTAGCTTCCACACAATACAATACACACCGCACAAAGACCGATTAAAAAATATGTAATTAGTAAAGCTCACTCGCCACTAACATCTTGCTAATGCAAGTCTTTTCGTCTGTCTCTGTTTGATAGCGCTAAACTCAAGACACAAAATTGGTTTTATATTATACTTCACCACAAATAATTAATTTAAAACTTTTCCCGTGCAAAGCTAGGTGTATCTGCCTGCAATCTATAAATAGATACATTTTATGCAGAACTTGTGTTTATCTAAGGAGGATTACAAATACTCAAAATTTAAATCTAAAACTTGAAATCTTTCAAAAGTAATTGATCAAGGAAAATTATATACCTACATATTAAGTTTTTTTTTAAATTTTAAAATGAAATCATATTTTATAATTTTTTGTATGGTCTATTCTTAAATGACGCTAAAATTCGGATTGATTAGCATAATATCAAAATAAATAAATAACTAATCAAAATTAGGTTGAAAAAGGGGAATTGTCAAATATACTAAAATATCGTATAATAACGTGCAACCTTTCAATTTATTGTGAGTTATAGCCATTGTTTTTTTATATGATTTATATTTCAGAAAGCCTACGGGTACCGAGTGACAAGTATTCACATTGTTTTCCCAAATTCACTGATGGAATGGCTACTGAAGTTTATTAAAATACTACTTCCTCCTAAGATGGCGAACCGTCTTAAGGTCCATCCTGACCTGGACAGCCTCTACCAGGATATTCCAAGAGAAATTCTACCTAAGGAATACGGCGGTGAAGAAATGGCATCCGAAGAACTCTTTGGTATGATCACGACAAAATTTACGTTCAAACTATTGAACCTGCGGTTTTAAGGATAATCGTTCATTCTAGTAACTTTTCAGGTGAATTATTAAACGAAATTATGAGTGTAAGAGAAGTATGAAATTGAAGACTGTCGCGGTGTTTGACATAAGTAGGTTTAAAAACGAATTTACAGCGTATTTTTTACGCACCCAACGTTTCGGCAATGTTGCAACCGCATGTTTCCAGAATTGACTCAATCCTGGACACAGAACAACGGCGTATTGCAATATCGCCGAAACGTCGGCTACTACAAAAATCCTGTGGTAAAATCTTTTTAAACCTGTTTAGATGAGTGAGAGCAGAATTTGAGAATTTAAATTCATGGTTTAGGTTTAGGTAACTAAACCTTTAATACATATAGTGGTTTTTTAAATATTGGCATTCTATTACTTTTACATCTGGTATAATTATTATATATACGGTGATTTTTTTAGCTTTGTATACTTTAAGGTAAAATATGAGTTTTTGCCATTTTTATGACATATGTCCTCTTTTCCCAAGCAACCCTTAAAAATAATAAACCTAATTGACTCATAATAATTAACATAATACCCATAGGTATAAAATGTTAAGGAAAATTATTATATAAATTATTTAAATATTTATTTAAGTCTCTAGATGTGGTAGTTTATAAAAATAAATATTTAGAATTTTATATAAATAGAAGAATAACCAATTTTTTTTTGGTTTAAAAAAATGGTTTAAAATATTAACATTATCTACAATAGGCCTAAACTTAGAACTAATTGCGAGTATCTGTCTGATCGGCTATTCAATCATTTAATCATCATTGATGATGTGAAGATCGTTTTCCCATTTAAACTTTTTCTAAATCAGTTCCTTCAGGATACAGTGGAGGAAGCAAGGAGGAGGAAGTGTTTATTTATTTATTTATTTATTTATTTATTTTTAGGAAAACCAACAGCTAATTATAATTTAACAAAAAGAGGAGTATGATAACAGAGAGCCAATTAAAGGTTTTCACGTTTAGGTAACGTTGCAGAAACATGTGTGACCTTTCAAATAAAGCTAACGATTAAAAATACATCAAAAAATATTCCACAATTAATGCTAAAGAATTCACTGTTCAGCTGCTGCCTAGATGATTTAACCCTTCCTATGTGAGTTAACCATTTTTGGTTAGACGCTTTCCGCGCTGTGCTAACTGTAATATTTATTCATTATTATCTTAACTGTTTTACGAGATAATGTTGTAACGTTATAATATTTCAAATTTCAATGTGATCATTTTGCAGTTATTCTTTTTACGATCCGTATAGTAGTTTAAAAGTTATGCGCAAAACTATCCCGGGCAGAAATTTTACCCCGCCATAGGAGGGGTTAATACTCGTACAGAATAGATCAAAGTCAAAGCGTTTAATCAAATAATTACTATTGTCACTAGTTCGCCACAGAAATGCATTTGCCTATAGTTGGTACCAGCATGAGGAACATGAAGAGCAGGGTTAAATCTATTGGGTTGGAAGGAACACGGAGATTAATTTTATTTAGTAAGTAGCATTGTGAGTGATGCAGTGTTGTCCCTAAAGACCGCTACAGATAGCTGCTCACGACGATGCACTCCCACGACTGACGCGAGAGCTACGTGGGCGTGGCTCGATTTAGTGATGCGGCCAGAAACTGCTAGCTAAACTACACATTTTGTCGCAACTGCCTATGTGTATTTCTTAAGCATTTTATCTCACTTAAAAACACTAGCACACTTCACGTCGTCAAGCGCTTGCGTCGATTTGAGCAAGGTTTGGAAGGGCGGAAGCGGGTGAGCTTCGCTCGGCCGACGCATTCGCGGCAAGCCAGGCGTGTGCCTCTAAAGTCACATACCCACGCAGCCATGCTTGGCGTGCGGGTGGGCCGCTATGTGTTGATTTGTATTGCAGCTGGTATTGCTTCACTAACACTTCAATAACATAAAAACCATAAAAATTCTCTATTGTGCTTACGTCCGCAGTCATCTTGAATATGCATCGCAGTTATGGAACCCTTGTTACGAGGTGTATGCATCGAGATTAGAGGCCATCCAAAAAAAAATTCTGCACTACATAGAATATAAATGTCGTATACGTGATCCAGACTACTATTCTCGTTGTATCCGCCATCATTTGCTGCCATTGGCTTTGCGAAGAAACATAGCTGACATCTCACTTTTACTACGATTGTCCTGAACTATTATCTAAAATATCTCTCCGCACTCCTAGCCGGGCACTTAGAAATAGGGCACTCTTTCTTGTACCTGGCTTTAAAACCAAATACAGGCGTAACTCTTATTTTATAAGGGTATGCGAAACTTTCAACACCCTGAATGCTGACATTGATATTGACCCCTTTTCACGAATATACATAGATACTATAAGGAAGCAGGTTGTAGGGCGATTTTGTGATGACCAGGCTTAGCATTTTCTTCTTTTATTACAGTTGTCAACATGTTTTCTACTGTACAATTTAGTATCTTCTTGTTTAATATCTTCTTTATGCTTAATATCAGTTCTAAATTCACGTTATTATTATTGACATTATCAGTGGTAACTTGTAAATGGCTCTAAGCTTCCTATTTCTGTTTACTACACAATTATTGGCTGTAAGTTATCCTTAAGAAAATAAAATAAAATAAAATAAAAATAAAATACCCACGCAGCCATGCTTGGCGTGCGGGTTGGCGGCTATGTGTTGATTTGTATGGCAGCTGGTATTGAACAAAGCTAAAGACACGTATGAAACGTAGCAATGAGCAGCTATCAATGGCGCAGCTATTATGTTTCTACTTAATCACCCCTAGGTTGAAAGAATGATTATATATTATTATACCTTTCTGGGGTGTCGGATTTGGCCGTTGAATTTGACAGCTCCAATGTGTGAATTAGTGCGATTATTATACTTTTATATCATAAAACTTAAATTATTACTCAAATATATTTTTTAAATTCCTACGTGGAAATATTAATGCTGTCTGGACTGCATATTTTAAAGTAATACGTTTGCTATTTCCTTTGTGGTTGAAATCGATCCACCAGGAGGCGTTTCTCGAAATATTGAACTTAGAGACTTGAAATTTGGCACACAGATGCGCCGTAGGGTTGAAACCACATGGTTAAATTTTGGTTTGCAATATCTTGTATACAAGCGACACAAAAAATAAAAATTGCGACATATGCCAGCCGTCCGAGGCTAGCCGAGAAACAAACCATTAAAAAATAGCCATTTTAATTGTTGAAGGACGGTGGAGGAGGAGGGTGGAGGGGGTGGGGGTTTGAAGTTGGGGGATTTAGGGGGGTGGGCGCGCGGTGGGGTGGTCCGCTTGCCGGGAGTCTTGGGGTGACACAGTCGATTTTTTTTGTTATCTCAGGCCTGAAATGTCGTTAGAATATGTCATTTGCAGTATGTAGCTATCATCAATCGCGGTTTTATCGGCGTTGAAATTATTTACAGAAATGCGCTAAGCCTGTGCAGCTAAAGCAGAGGGGGGGGGGGGGGGCGTTACAGGCCCACCCCTTGTTTTTTTTTTTGTAAAAATAAAGTCGAGAATAAATTGAAAATCAGCTAGAATCCGCGACGGGAGGTTGTTAGAATATAATTCCTCGACATCCGGCGTATTTTCGTTGCATTGTACGGGCGAATTCAAGTTTGGTGGGTGCCGCGCGCGTTGTTGTAAAAAATGACCCTCCCAAAAACTGAAGTCTGAATACATTTCTGATTTGCGGTTATATGTTACGACGCCTATATAAAGGGTATTTTGGATGTTTCTCACATGGATAAATCTACATGGCACATGCGTGTGTCACGTCAAGAGGTAATCTATACGCGGTGGCATCATGATGTAAGACCGCCGATATACCGCCGATATACCGAGAAATTATTCAAAACCTACACGTGAAAATCGATGAAATTATTGGAACAATGCCAATGATAATACAAACATATATCACTAAATAAGTCACCAATAAATTTCTTCATATTCCTTAATAATAATAAAAGTGTGCAAAATTTTGGCCTGAAATTCAAACAAAAAAAAACTCAACAATCTCAAACAAAAAATTAAAACGCCTTCGATATGTCGCTGAAAGAGAAGCTTACACCTTTAACTATCTGTATATAAAGGACATTTTTAAATATTTCGTAATATTGCTACAAATGAGAGTATATCAAATTTCAATTTTTTTCATTTTCAATTTGCATTTTTTACAATTTTAAATAGTCAATACCTAACTAGACTGCCGCCTGTTTTAACGTAGACAATTTATTTTCAGGATTATGTTATTATTTTAGGATTTCTTTTAACATCATCGTATTTAATAAAAGTAACCTAATAGCGTTATGGAGATGTCGCATTTCTAGACCTTACAGAGGAGTTATCCACCAAAGTTGAGCGTCTCCAAAATGTTTGCATTCGGTATATCCATGGCCTCAGAAAATTCGACCACATCACGGAGTACAGAGAGAAGCTTCACTGGCTGTCGACCCGGGAGAAAAGAGACATGCGAGTAATCTCTGTATGCTTTTCAAGATCTTATATGGCGTCGTTGGATCTTACCGGCAGATTTACTGCGCTATCGGCTCATCGACGCCCTCTGAGATCTAAAGACAACCTACTACTCTCTATCCCAAGTCACAGCAGTGACTTCTTCTCATTATGTTTCACCGTGCAAGGAGCCCGTCTTTGAAATGCATTGCCGAAAAATGTGAGGACCGCGCCAAGGATAACAACTTTAAAAACAGACTCAGAGAGCATTTAAAATCTTCCAGACAAATTCCATTTACCCTCCCATTCCCCTCCTTTTTAAACTTTAGCTTCCTTATTTAACTTTAACTTAGCTTAGATTATTTTGGTGTGGCAAATCCTGTGCCCACAAAGAGTTAAGTATATAATATATTTATTTCTATCCTATTTTATTTTATTTGTTATACTCTTTATATAGGTTAAGTTATGTAGTACTACTCGCAAATAATGTTCATACAATAGTATAGGTTAGCTCTAAAATATTGCCTGCAGGCAATAAGCTCGCCTTTTCTGAAGAATAAAGATTTTTATTATTATTATTATTATTATTAGCCTACATACAATTCAAAACAAAATGTCACAAAAACAAATATATACTATTATAAATAAGATAAAAAACTAGTCTACCCTAACAACAGCGGCTGCCACGTCGCCGCCGAAACGTCGGGTGTCACAAAAATTCACGCGGTAAATTCTTTTTTATCCTTATTTATAATGTCAAACAACCGCGATAGTCTCCGATTTCATAAATTTAAACTATCCATAAAGTAAATAGTTTAAAATATATATAAAAAAAAACATCAAAAATAGTCGAAATATCCTTACAAGTATGATAATATTGATAATTGTATGATAATAAGAAATGTATGATAAATTGTATGATAAATGGAAGTATGATAATAAGAAATAAAAAAGCCAACGAACTTTCTAAGACGGGAGCAAAGGG
>OX155969.1:6642245-6744525 GCA_944548615.1 Micropterix aruncella
TATATATATATATATATATATATATATATATATATATATATATATATATATATATATATATATATATATATATATATATATATATATATATATATATATATATAATTTTTAAATGAAAACTTTTAAAACATTTTTATTTAATTGTAAGGTTAGTGAAGGTTGTACCTTTGCCGGACGTTTCGGAGCCCGTGGCTCCTTCTTCAGCGGCAAGAAGAATACTGCAGTGGAAGCTGTCACCTGCAACTACCCGCATTCCTCTGTGGTGCTGGGAGAGGGGTGTAGTGGGCGGGAAAATGCATTTTTAAATAAAATATTGGATTTAGAATTTGGTAATGTGGAAATAAATAATGATATGTAGAGTGTATGAGAATATGTAGAGTGTATAAGAATATATAGGTGGAAGAATTAATATATAGTGTAATTTGTATCTACACTGTGTGTGTGTGTGTGTGTGTGTGTGTGTGTGTGTCTGTGTGAGAGGGTGAGTGAGGGTGTGTTTATTTGTGTGAGTGTGTATGTTTGTGAGGGTGTGTTGGTGAGAGTATAAACACAGATAGATATATATGTATATATTAAAAGGGTGTATACTATAGGATGGAATGTGTCTGTATCATTAATGTTGAATATTCAGGCCTTTGCCATGGCAAGCTCCAAGTACCCAAATATGTCCCAGCTCCCATGTTTTGAGCTTAATTTCAGGCGTGTTCTCTGGGAAGGCCTTTACCACCTTAACCGTAAAACAGTCGTTAAAGAGTTTTCCATGCGACCGAGCGTGGAGTGGAATCGGAAGATTAGACAGATCGTTTCTCACTGAGGATCTGTGATTATTCATCCTCAATCTGAGAGCGTTGGTGGTTTCCCCAACGTAAAACGCCTCACAAAACTTACATTGAAGATAGTAAATGCAATTTTGCGAATTGCAATCTGCATGCGATTTGATCGAATAATTTTCGGAGGTGTTGGGGCTCGTGAACTCTTCTGCCTGGAGGTGGATCGGGCATGTTTTGCAGCGACTGCGATTGCAGGGAAATGATCCTGGTGGTAGCGATGATTGCGTCACGGGAGATGGAGTCCCTGTCTTAGACAAAATGTTGCGTAGGTTAGGTGGTCGACGATATGACACTGAGGGAGGGCCGGAGAAGAGACTTTTCGTCAACGGGCTCGATGAAAGGATCGGAAACAAGTCCTTCAAAATTGGCCTTAACTTTTCAACTCCGGGAAAGTAGGTGGTACACAAGTTTACCATTTCTTTTTTCGGCAAGGTGTTGTTGGATTTCAAGTGGAAACGCCTATGCGCGGGAATAATTTGATTAGCAAGCAAAACATCAGGATAATCTCTTCTTTTGAGAGCCGAATTGAGAGAATCGAGGTATGTGCTGAGGCTAAAATTATTGTTGCATATGCGATGACCCCGAATTGAAAGAGAGTGCGGTATGGAGCGCTTAGTATGTGGAGGATGGCAACTATTGTAGTGTAGATAGAGTTGGTGGTTGGTCGGCTTTATGTGGACCGAGGTTTTTAGAGTACCATCGACAAGAACTAGATCCACATCTAGAAATGTGACTCTTTCGCTAGAAAATTTAAAGGTAAATTCCATAGTGGAGAAATTGTTTAAATCTTCTAGAAAAGATACCAAATATATATATATATATATATATATATATATATATATAGATACCGATATATATATATATATATATATATATATATATATATATATATATATATATATATATATATATATAAAATACAACGTTAATTCTGTAGCACCCGATCTAATGTAAACTTTGAATAAAATTTGCGCTGTACAACGGCAGTTACACCGAAGTTTCGAAAAGAAGTGGTACATACTAAAAATACTCGCGAGAAGATGGAGGCACTAAAAAATTGGCCGCGTTATGCGAGGCAATTGTGACCGCTGCCGCGCATCGACCTGCTGACCGGTTGATTCGCACCCCAGACTGTAAAATGGCTGCACCATCGCCGCTCGCAGTCTGGCTCGTCGAGAAGATCGTCTGAGACCGTTTCGTCACGAGGACAACCCGATTTTATAAATAAGGCCAAAAGGGATTTGCCATGTGAAACGCCATTGTCCAGGGCAAATGATAGTAGACGATTTTGGTCCAAGCGTCGCCAAGGATGAAGATTATACCAAATGAAAAGGTACAATTTCGTCTTCAAACATGAAGAAGGGTATCAAAATTTACCTGGTGATTTCGAGAAATGATAAACTTGTTTATGCCTTAGATTTTTTGCTTTATCGTCGAATATTATTATACTTTTTTTGTCGTATTTACACTTTAAAATCATTACTTCATCTTTATAATAATTATTATTCATCATAATCATTATCATCATCGAGTAATGATAGGTTTTTTTGCCTTAATAATTATTCTACATTTGGGGGTTGGAATTAACTATTTTTCAAAGTTATTTCGGATAGGATGATTATATTTTCGACTATTATGTAAATAATTTAGTTTATTATATAGATATATTCAATATACCAACCTATCAATGTATTATTAAATTTACAAAATAAATAAAATTGAATGTGAAACAACATTTATTTTAACATAATTTCAATAAAACCTTTTATCGTCCCTCATTTCTTTAATAGTATTAAGGATATTACTCAATGCTATATTGAGATGTCAACAATAACGGGCGAACCCGTCACCGCAGGACGTTTTAACGATTCATCGTTCTATCGACCGTGCAGTGAGCGTAGAAGACTTTGGACATAACAAATCCGACGTCTAGCTACGCCACAACCCGTTAGAAGCCAACGCCTTACCGCGAGTAGCCAGGTATGTTACCTGGCGGGCGGCACTCGCGCGCTAACTACCAATTGTGACCAGATTTCTCCGGTCTCTCGATTGGTTCCGAGTTCGAGGTCGCTTGCTCGGTCCTCTCCCTTACGAAGCGGTGAAACGGAGTATACCGAATCTATCGCGGACCAAGGCGTCCTTTGCAAGGCTGTTGACCCAGGATCGGATGGCCAATGGTCATTTCAAGAGCAGTCGTCGTAAGGTAGGCAACCACCCCCGCTCTATAGGAAACAATACAGTTCCCAGACTCCCCCGACTGTTAGTCGGAGAGCACAATCGATTGGCTTGCGCCTCTCGGTGCGCAGACCGTCCAGGAGCGCCAGAGGTTTGATTCCCAGGGGAGACTGGTTGACCCAGTGTCCTACCCAGGTTCGCACCCCATGCGTGGAGGCCATCGGATGGGTGTTGACCCGTGAGTGTGACCGACCCTGAACACATGGGTCATCGTGGCCACCTCATCATGGGCCCGTTAGCTCCCAAGGTCAACTCAATGCTATGTACAGAGTAAGTTAATCAACGAGCGTATTTGCCTCTAAATGTTGTGCTGTTGATGCTGTTCTGTTGTTGTAGTGGGAGTATGCGCCGAATAAAATAACTTCTGTCATTATAAACAAGATATTAACGGATTTACGCTTGTATCGGGAAATGCTAATATTTGAATGAGATATACTTACGGATGTGCACGACTTTCGACTGTGCAATATATATTTTCTCCCCAACACCACCCCACCCCCCAAAGCCCCTTTTGCTTCTTAAGAACTTGGGTATCTATTAAAGCACGAAAGAAGAATAATATCGAAAGAATAAAAATATTTTCGTCCGGAGCATTATAAATATTTACTTGGTCTATTTTCTTCGACGGTAAAGCATGCTAAATAAGGCGGAATAGGAACCCACGGCACAAGAATAATATTACCCCCCCCCCCCCCAGCGCGACCCCGAACTACCCGAATCTTCACCTCCTTACCCCCTGACAGAAAATCTAGTATTTTTGTAGTATTGCAGCTGTATAAAATGGCGTTTTTCCAATATGGTTCGTTTCTCGTCTAGCCTCGGGCGGCTCGACGTTATTATATTATTAAAATGTATGTCGGTTTTATTTTATGTTGCTTGTATCAGAGATATTGGAAAGTGGTTCCAATATCTCTGATACAAGTGGTTGTATGTGGGTTGTATGTGGTTTCGACCATACGACGCATATGCGCACCGAATTTCAAGTCTCTAAATCCTAAATGATGCCTGCATGCCAAATTTCAGTTCAATCGGACAAAGCGTTTGTGCGCTATCGTGGAGGAATAGACAGATACACAGAAGTGCGTCCACAATACTTTCCAGGAAAGTAAAAAGAAACTTAAGATTTTTTACATCGGATTACCCGATCATGAGTTCCAAAATCTATAAGCTTACAGATAGCTGCCTAGATCTTACTTATTTATTGAGACCGAATAAAGATTCGGAATCAGCGTCATGAATATAGTCAAGTGACCTTAAAGAGTTAATAACCTAGATGAGGTTCCTATACTGCAATAATACCAACAATTTAAAGATAATATAGTAGGGGAAACCGGGTATGGTTGTCTCACGGGTTCGTTGTCACAGCGGTCATAATAGAAAACTGAACAAACAAATAAGCTCATTAATCGGTGTCGAAGGAGCGCGAGAGCAACACCTCCCCCCCTACTTCACTTCAGTCCGGTCTGGCATGCCGTGACGGAGACACGTGCGTTCGTTTTTTTCGCACAGCGAAAGTATTTTTTTGTACATCTGTGTCCAGTCTCGTAAGTATTCTTAAATTTTGCATAGTAATATACCTTTCTGTGTATTTATGATGCTAAATATATATTACATAATATCGCTATATGGTTTTTTAAATAAACATTGATTTCAATTTATTTTGGGAGGTTATTTTCTTAAAACTATGTTTGGGGCAGGCTGTCTCAGATCGACGAGGGATGGTTGTCACATGCACGTATGCTGCCTTTTTTGTTGGCTCTTTGGGATTTTTCTACATAAAAGTTTGTTTGTTTCAGAGCTAGTCATAAAAATGCCACAACATCACATGAGAAAATCAACCCGAGGGCTTGTTTCACCAGCATTGATGTTGCGTGCTGCAAGAGAAGTGAAAAACCATGGTAAATCCATAAGGTCTGTTGCAAAGGATTTCGGAATTAATTATCGCACTTTAACAAGGTATTGTAACACATTTACAATTGAAGAGATAAGCAACACGGCCGTATCAACACCATTTACAAAAATAGGCTACCAAAGGAATCGACAGATTTTTACCGATAATTAGGAAGAAGAATTGGAAAGATATATACTGTGGTGGTATAATTCGGCTCGAAGACCGACGATGTGCTGGAATTCGGCTGTTAAGGCCAGCTATGTGGTGTTTCTCCTAGCAGGATCGGATCCACAATGTAGCGCTGGCTCTATGTCCGATGATTTCAAATTCCTATCTCACCGCGTCTGCCACCACACATAATTTTCAGTCGCGGTGTTGATGGCCTAAATACAGATTTAACCCCCAGGTTTGTAAGGCCAGTGGTGACGTCGGGCGGCGTTGTCGAATTCCTCATCTTTGAGCAGTCGGGTGAAGGTTCACTCGGTGTTGTTCTGCAGTCGGGTGGTCGTCTCTCCAGTCGGTGCTATCGCCAACTTCCGTAGGTACCAAGGTATTAACAAGGCTGAAGAACATCGGAATTTGTTAGAGTAGTGCTGATATTTGTCCTTGCATACATGGAAAATGCCTATATTTCATTATATAGTACATTATATCGAAACATTTTATGGATGGTTATACACATGGTGCCAGATCCACTCTTCTTACTTTTTTCGATTTTTGCGACTTCTTGGTAATATGTAGACCGTATTTTTTTGTTTTCTTTACCATACTGGTGTTATATACATTCATTTCCTTTGTAACAAAAATGCTTTTCTCATTTTTCTATTTTTTGTCAAATAATTGCATAAGTTTTCTTGTTCTCTGTAGAGCTTCATAAAAGGAATGTTATTCCGCAGCTATTTTTAAATTCGATAAACCCGCATAGGTGTAGCCATTGATATATAAGGCCTAGATATGCCCTCATGTAGAAATGAGTTGGGTCATATCCGTTGCGCCTAAAAACATGTGGCAGAAAGAGAGTAATACATTGAACCGTTTGCGAGAGCACGGCAATACTTGTCGCGGAATCGCTACTACTGTAGGCAATCGGTATTGGCATTGAAATGGTCATTTTCGCGCTAGAAAGGCCTCTCTAGGCCCTTATATATCGATTGGCGCAGCACACAAAAATACAAGTACCACTCGCAACTGCTTGGCGACACTGGCGAGCTACTGCAAAACGCGTCCGAACGATGCGAGTGATGTGCGAGCTGCTGCCATGCGCCGCGAGCTGCTGTCAGTCGAGCAGGCGAGTGAAAACAAAATATGTTGAAGTAACTCGCATGCGAGCTACTATCCAACTCGCACGCGCGAGTAACTCGTAAGATACGTCCATACGGTGCGAGCTACTGCACTGCAGCTACTCGGCGGGCTGACTCGCACGCTAGCTCGCAACGTGTAAACCAGCCATTAGGTAATAGGACGTGCAAAATAGCTATTCCATACTGTTTAACATTTCAGACAATATTAGATTTAACTTAAAACCAGTTAATTGAATACATTTAATCCGATTCTGAATCGTATTATTTTGATACCCAATATTCTTAAAATTATTAAAAATTATTTAATTGCTTTTAAATCAATTCCAATTATTTCTGCAGCTAAATCAAGATTGCTAAAAAATCTTCTGGCAGTATTGCCATCATTAGAAAGCTATAACGTGGCTTAGGCTTATTGATTTTAAGACCCAATTTCATCTTAAATTCTAACTGAAAATTCAAACTAAATAATGTAAATGAAGAGCTCGGATTGGTCCAAAGTCTCCTACCACAAACCCTATCAACAAATTAAGAGGTGTAAAGGCTATCAAAAATAAAAAAAAACCGTGTTATTCTCTGATTCGCTGATAAACTCCCATAGTATAATCGTACAAATTAATGTTAAAATCTTATTTTCTCTTCAATTTAGAAAAGTCCTAAATTTACTAATTTGACATTACTATATAAGGTATTATTAATAATTTCTGCATATTTACCTATGCCATTATCATTTGCAATACTATTTTGCGATATATAATGACTTTTTTTTCTTCTTAACAAGTACAGGCTAGGAAAACAATACTGTGTAATGCATTCACAACTGATCGCAATATATTATATTTCCTCTTGGAAAGATCTAAATCTAAATAAAAAGCTAAAGCTTGCTGTGGCGTCAAAGAGTTCGGATCGGTCTGACATGTTTTCCAGATGATAATGAAAACATCTTTACTGTAAATTCAATTTCTGCGAACTGTTTCAATTTCTGCCAAAAGATCTTGCTCGCGACGTTCCTTCAATTTAAAGAAGATTTTCTTAAACGATTTTTTGGGGCGTTCTTGACTCAGTTCTTGCACAGCCTCACAGTCTACAGTCTCTCGGATATTTTAAAAGGATTTTGGAAACACAACTTCTTTTTCTAGCCATTTTTTGTTCTTATGTAGAAAGAAAGTGCGACATTGGGAACATTCACTACACTTTTTTTTAATTTCATATTAAAAAAATACCCGTACATGTTGTTTTAAATCATCTTCTACTTCTTCACTGAAGTCTTCCATCCCCAGCAGAGCCTTTAAATGTTCCAACACAGTGTTTTCCTTCGAGCCAACCTTCCATAAAAGCCGCTCATCGAACAAGTCGATAATTTGTATGCAGAAAGAACTTTCTAAAAAAATATCCTGTCAGAAAAGTTGCAAATAGTTTCAGCTAATCTCTCTGTATTTAGGTTTTACAGAAAGTTTGTCATTGTACAATATAAAAATCTACGCTGTCATTTTTGAACACCTTTTTTAAAACGTGTTTAAACACGATTTTTCATACATTTTCTTATACTAAATTTATTTTACAGTTACAGCCGTAGATTCGAAGTATAAGTTATACAAATACATTATATATATATATATATATATATATATATATATATATATATATATATATATATATATATATATATATATATATATATATATATTTATATTATATATATATATATATATATATATATATATATATATATATATATATATATATATATATATATATATATATATATATATATATATATATATATATATATATATATATATATATATATATATATATATATATATATATATATATATATATATATATATATATATATATATATATATATATATATATATATATATATATATATATATATATATATATATATATATATATATATATATATATATATATATATATATATATATATATATATATATATATATATATATATATATATATATATATATATATATATATATATATATATATATATATATATATATATATATATATATATATATATATATATATATATATATATATATATATATATATATATATATATATATATATATATATATATATATATATATTTTTTTTTTTCAAATTGAAATTATGTATTATTATTACTAAATAAATTAACGTATAAAATAAATGAAAGGAGACTTATCTGGTCTGTGTAGACCAGGAGCGACTCCACGCCTTTTTTTCTTCTCTATTCTTTCAGTGTTGGTCAATAATCCCTGCTGTGGTATTAGAAGTCTGGCCAAACGGACTTCTTCCTGCCTCATACAGTGGTGACACAAGTGAAAGTCGAGAATCTATGCTGGAAAGGAATAGGCGATTAGTACATCTAAAAACTAATGATTAATGAAAAATGTTGGTTCTATATTTCGGTGTAAACCGTTGTCAAGATAAATGACATTTTTGAAATCGAACAATTCCTTGAAAATTTAAATTCAAGAAATCGAACCAATAGAAATGATTAATAATATTTTACACGATCCAGCTAAAGTATATCATAACCGACCGTGAAAAATATTATTTTTAATGAATGATTATAAATAAAAAATAAAAAGCAGCTGATGAGTATTAAACCTGATTGAATAAACCACATTAATTTTGTCTATTGAGACCCGAACCTTTGCAAGCGCCTAAAATATAGATAAAAGCCATTTCCCAAGATTTGACATCCCTTTCTTTTGCATTATCACCAAGGCACTTTATTATTTTAACTTTAAAGCATTGATCAAAAGTTAAATTATGTGCCCTGGCATGCAAAGATATTGGGAGCTGGCTTTCATTTCCTACACTGGCCCTATGATTATTTAGTCTAATATTAAGTGGTGTGGTTGTTTCGCCGATATAAAAAGCACTGCAAGTCTTACACAGAAGCTGATACACTATATTTTTTGAATAACAACTGCAATGAAAGGGAACCCTGTATTTATTAGTAGTATTTGGACTGAAAAAAAAGGACTTTGATCTAACAGAGGACAAGTTTTACAACGTGGACGACCACAAGGTTGAAGACCCAAGTTATTATTACCAACAGAGAGATTTTGTTTATTTTTTGTTTTGTTTAATATTGATCTAATATTAGGTGGTCTGCGGAAAGATAGAATTGGTGGTAAATCTAAGAGATCTTTAGTGGATGCATCATTAGAAATAATAGGAAATAAATCAGCTAATATATATCGCAGTTTCTCGGCTCCGGGAAAATAAGTGGTGCTGAGAAACATTCTATTTAAATTTGAAGATATTTTGGGGCTTGGTGTATATTTTACTTCAGAATTTAGAATATGTTTTTCTAATAGAGGAGCAGGATAATTTCTTTCCAGAAGAGATTTTTTCAGGTTAATGAGATATTTATCTAAATTTTCCTTGTTGTTAACCAAACGGTGTCCGCGAATGGACATTGAATAGGGAATGGATCTTTTAGTATGAAATGGATGACAGCTCTGAAAGTGTAGATACGGTTCCTGATTTGTAGGTTGCCGTTTTAATTGTACCATCGGAAATGATCAAATCAACATCTAATAAAGTAATTTGTGATTTAGAAACTGTATGAGTGAAATTTAAAGGTCCAAAATTATTTAGGCCGTCAAGAAAGGTTGTTAACGTAACTTGTCCGTGTGGCCAAATCATTATTATGTCGTCAATAAACCTATACCATAAAATGGGTTTTAAATTTTGTGTTTTAAGAAAATTTTGCTCTAATAAACCCATAAAAAGGTTAGCATACGAAGGTGCCATTCGAGTGCCCATAGCAGTTCCTTTAATTTGAAGATAAAATTCATCTTCAAAAGTAAAAGCATTACACGTCAAGACAAATTCGGCTAATTTGCAAAGAAAATCTGTAGACGGTATTTGAGGTGAGGTCTATCATCGAGAAAATGAGAAATGGCTTCCAATGCTAAATTATGTGGAATATTAGTATACAGAGATGTGGCGTCAATAGTAACAAACAATAGGTCATCTGACTTTGGAATTACAATATTTTTTTAAATATCTTTAAAATGATAGCTGTCTTTAATATGAGAACTTAGATTTTTAACAAATGGTTGTAAAATATAATCTACAAAAGCCGAAATTCTTTCTGTCGGGGAGTTAAAGCTTGCGACTATAGGTCGTCCAGGATTATTGGGCTTGTGAATATTTGGTAATAAGTAAAAATTTGGAGTTTGAATAGGATCTGGAATTAAAGTTTAGACATCTTCTTCTGATAATTTTTCATTTGATTTATTTTGTTCAATATATTTTTTTATTTTTACTGCAAAATTTTTGTTTGGATCCCTGGATAGTTTTTTATAGAATGTTTCATCCCTAAGTTGCCTCAAGCCTTCAGTCACATAGTCAGTTTTGTTAAGTATGACAGTAGTGGAACCTTTATCAGCCGGCAAATGACGATGCTGGTATCCTGGCTAAGACTGTCAAGAGCTGCACGTTCATCCACTGATAAGTTTGATGTTGGTTTGAGGTTATTTAGAAAAGATGGTTGTGTTACTTTGTTTAATAAAATTGTAATAAAAATTTCTACCGGATGATTTTTGGGTAATGTAGGGGGTTCTTTATTAGAGTAATATATATATATATATATATATATATATATATATATATGTAGATATTTATATATATATATATATATATATATATATATATATATATATATATATATATATATATATATATATATATATATATATATATATATATATATATATATATATATATATATATACCAACAACAATAACACTATAATAAATACAACTAGAATACTGCACCAGCTATCACAAAAGAACCTTTTACCCCGAGCGACAATTCTTAAATAATCGTGTAATTACATATTTACCCAAATTTCCTAGACGCTAGAACCTATTAGTAACGCTATAAAAGTGAAAAAAATATTACGTCAACTACCTACTCTATTTATGGCTAATGAGTCATTAATGGTTTTTACCAGGATTACAAATAATGGAAATTGTCCTATTCTCTGCGCAGACATGCGTCTGCGTAGAGAATAGGACATAAATAATATGCCTGCTTCTTCGCGTATCATAAGCGGAAACACAGTAGGTACCTTAACAAGGCTAAAGAATTTGGGACATGGGTAGCATCACACAGATTATAGAGAAGAGCGATATGTATAAAATAATGAACAACAGAAACTCAGTCTACCCTTGACAACAGCGGTTGCAACATCGCCGAAACATCAGGTGCTACATAATTCACGTGATAAATCCGTTTGCGTTTTGTTTATAATGACAGCAACTATTGTTGTTTTGTATAATGATAGCAACTCGTTTTGTTTATAATGACAGCAACTACAAAGTTGACGCGTACTCTCACTACAACAACAGATCAGAGCGAACATTCAGAGGTAAACACGCTCGTTGATTAATTTACTGTATATATAACAAAGTAAGCCCTTGAGTAATATTGATAATCCTATTTTGCAGAAATGTGAGATCCAGGAAAGGTTCTTATTGATACTAAATAAAAATAAATGTCACAGATTAAAAAATATTTTTATTAATTTTGTAAAATGAATAATATATTGATAGCTTGGTATGAAGGTATATTGAATATATAATAAACAAACTTATTTACATAATAATCGAAAATACAATCATCCTATCCGAAATAATTTAAAAAAAATGTTAATTCCAATCAGTGTGGCATATTTAGTGTTGATAATTGCAAGAAAAAACATGAACAGCGGCGATCAATCTGGATGTATGATTATTTGAAGAAACGTTATGTTTTAATATTGGAAGATTTGAAGCTGCATGACATCCTTTTCAAAAACTTTACACGAATGTTAAAAGCAAATTACTACAATTATTAAAAACTAGCTGACCCGTGCCCACTTCGATGGGTGGTAAAACTTTTTACCTGTGATGAAATTATGAGTGTGGTTCGGTTAGTACTGAGTGCTATGATTTATTTCCTGACTGCCAAAAGAAGGGTTATATTTTTACTGCATATGCATGTATGTATTTGCATGCCAATTTGACTATATTACCATTATTTGTGAGTGTCTTCTTGTGATTGTCTTATTTGTGAGTGTCTTATCTCTTTAACCATTTATGCAGTACTGACTTAAATATAAAATTTAGACATATTCTGGCGCTGACTTTTTTGTAGGCATTATCAAGTTCTACAACTTTTCTTTAGAACTTAATCATATATCTCTCATCGTTAAGGCAGCGTTAGTTAGAAACGTTTTTGTTCGACCGTTTTTTCCGACTTATTTTGGAAATCCGACTACCGCGAAAAAGTCTTTTCATTTTTCGAATTAATACATAGCCTATGACACTCACAAATAACGTGGCTTTTTATTGGTAAAAGAATTTTCAAAATCGGTTCAGTAGATCCAGAGATTACTTCATACTACGTCACAAACTTTACCTCTTTATAATATTAGTATAGATGACCAGCGTTCGATTATTATAGCTCGTAATTAATAATAATGACAACAAATAATTAAACAAAAGATAGTATATATTCTAATGATAATATATCAATTAATCTAGGTTAAGTGATCTAAAGGACCCTGCCACTCCTAAATTATCGTCGTTTAAAAGTTCGACTATCCTTTTTGTTTCGTCGCTTCGAATGTTCTCGAGGTCCTTGAAATATTTCAATTGTTTTTCGGAACACAATTCATTTTCCCATTTTTCTGAAAGTGGAAAATTCACGTAAGTTATTGTACCTGTAATAATATGAGCAGTTTAAAAACCTCCAATATTCATTGAAGTTACGTAGGCTCACGCCGTCGCAAACATATGACGAGTGCAAACTTATGTTGTTCACCAACAAAAAAACAGTACTATAAAATAGTTTTTTTGACGTTTTGCTTTTGATTATAGACTGTATAATGAACTAAAAATAGGACAAAAATGAAAAATGTTTGCATATGCCCGTCTGCTGCACGCACGATATCTCAAGAACGCGAGGTATAATTAAAACAATTCTTCTGCTCAAAATATTTTATTAAAGCTATATTTTGAACATAAATCCAGTTTATAGTTATTATAAGTAATATAGGTTAGTTATTATAAGTAATATAACAAATATTTAGGGTTTTTTACCTAGAGGTGATCTGGAAGATTTCATAAAAACGGACGACTGTGAAATCACATTTTCAGAGTGAAATCTGTGAAATCACATTTCATATAACGATATATAATCATTCTAACAGAATTTGCCAGGCTACACCAGACAGTAACAATATGTACATGGCCACCTTTAGAGCAGATAATGCGTGCGACTCATTACCGTAGACGCTGGAATTTGGCTACAGTCCGGTTCAAGTCCGTGTTTATCATGAACGAGTTCGGACACAAGTGTGATGTATGTGACCGGCTGTAGTTCAATAAATATTTCAATCAGCAACAACAACCTACCGCTGTAGTTGGATTCCCACTATGAGATAAATGTTAATATCCCCATGTAAATGACTAGAAACGAAATTCAGGATTTTTCCCTAAGCATCTCTGACATGGAAAAATCGGGATTGAAGTGATCGAAAAGGGCTAACAGTCTTTGATTGCGGTTTCCTTTATATCTTTTAAGTCTGATTAAATATCAGAACGGTTTTACTCAAGAAAGTTTCCCTGTATAAATGCCTAAAAAATAATTCAGGATTTTTCCGTAAATATCTATTTAAGGGAATAATCGGGGTTGAAGTTGTCTATACGGGCTAAAATGTTTATTTACGGTTTTCTCAACATCTCTTAACTGTAATTAAATATCAGGTCAGTTTTACTAAAAAAAGTTTCCCTAAATAATTGCCTAAAAATTAAATTCAGGATTTTTCCCTAAACGTATATTAAACGGAATAATCGGGGTTGTAGTGATTGAATAGGGCTGAAATATTTTTTTTGCTGTTTTTATAAATCTCTTAATCACGGTCAATATATCACATCAGTTTTACTCAAAAAAGGTTCCCTATTTATATACCCACAAAATATATTTGGGATTTTTATCTAAAACTCTCTTTAAGGGGAATAATCGGGAGTTAAATACAATACAAAGTCAATCGGAAAAATATAAAAAGTCAAGAAAGAAAAATATAACTTAGGGCAAATATTTAGCTTTTAAAATTTATTTAAAAAGTTATAGGTATTTAGAGATTTTTCGAAATTCGCACCCTAAAAGGGTCAAAGGAAACAAACGATATCTCTATAATCGGTTAAGCTATAAACGTAAAAGTTAAGGAAAATAATCTGATATTAACGTAATGTAATGGCGGTTTTTCAAAAGTTAACCCAAGATAGGAATAATCACGAGTTGATAAAGAGAAAAATATAAAATGTGGCAGTACGGGTTTCATATTAAATCTCAAGCCCGACGAAATATCTGATCGATTTTAATTGTTGAATTTTTCTCATACAAATACCTAGAAATTGTATTGACGATTTTTCGCCAAACAACTCCTAAAGAAAGTGATCGGGGAAAAGGGGAATATTTACACATTCCAGCTAGAAAAGCCAATTTTAGGGATAAAAGAAAGCTTTTTAAATTTAATAACTAGTATTTAGTAATTCTTCGAAATGCAATCCCTAAAAGGGTGAAAAAGGGGAAATCAATATTCAATTCTACTATTTCATATTCATTTATTTATTTATTTATTTATTTATTTATTTTTAGGAAAACCAACAGCTAATTATAATTTAACAAAAAGAGGAGTAGGATAACAGAGAGCCAATTAAAGGTTTTCACGTTTAGGTAACGTTGTAGAAACATGTTGGACCTTTCAAATAAAGCTAACGATTAAAAATACATCAAAAAATATTCCACAATTAATGTTAAAGAATTCACTGTTCAGCTGCTGCCTAGCTGAGTTAATACTCGTACAGAATAGATCAAAGTCAAAGCGTTTAATCAAATAATTACAATTGTCACTAGTTCGCCACAGAAATGCATTTTGCCTATAGTTGGTACCAGCATGAGGAACATGAAGAGCAGGGTTAAATCTATTGGGTTGGAAGGAACACGGATATAAATTTTATTTAGTAAGTAGCATTGTGACTGATAAATGAATTTTTAAATATAAAACAATAAAATTATTACGAACAGGGTATGCAGACGATATAGGCGAGCATAGCTGACTAGTGAAAATGCAGTATAGAAACCGGTATCTGACGTGATCATCCTGCGCGTGTGAACGGCGAGTGAGCGAAGCAGCGGTGAAAGCAAGGGTTACAAACATTTTTATACTGAGAAGGAATGAAGCGGGTGTATATAACACTATTTCTAAGCAATTCAATACACACAATACGAAGAAATGAACGGCACTGATAAGTGCGATAGTTTCACAGAGGTACATCTTAAATAGCGATGGGAAGTATACAATAGCATCGAGACAGATTAAGAAACTTTGTTTAAATCAGACACATTGTTGATGATGAACACGGGCGAAGTGTCATTTTTCCGGATATGGATTTTCCTAGGACTATTTCAATTGGACTACTTCAGGGCTGTTGCCTCTCTCCGCCGATTTTTAATATCGTTTTTAATATACTGCTAGAAAGCCTGATCCAGTTTGATAGGAAGTGGGGCTACCGTTTTAAAACAGACGGCCAATACACCTCGTCGTGCCTCGCTTTTGCCGACGACTTAACTCTCATTACCAGGAACCACAAGCAGCTTTCCCTGCTATTACAGAAAGTGGAGCTGTTCTGCGACTGGTCAGGCTGTATAAAAGTGAAGCCCTCCAAATGTTTTTGCCTTGGACTCTCCCGCAAAGACACAAAATTTACATCATATTACCCCAAATTGGTCTATAAGGGCTCTAATATCTCACTTATAGGTCCAAAAAACTATTTTAAATTCCCTGGCAGGAAAATCAACCATCAAGGAAAAGACGTCTGGCGATCATGTTATGGAGCATTTCAAAAGTTGCCTGGCAAAAATAGATGCCTTGCTAATTTCTGGCCCTCGTAAGGCCTGGATCTATAACAATTATCTAACCTCACATTTGTCATGGCCCTTTCTTATTTAAGATTTTACCAAAACCCAACTGTCCTGTCTAGATGGGAGTTAATGGGCCCATGCTGGGTTGGCCACGAAGACCCATTCTGTTCAGGGTCGGTCACACTCACGGGTCAACACCCATCCGACGGCCTCCACGCATGAGGTGCGAACCTGGGTAGGACTCTGGCCTTGGTCAGTTTCCCTTGGGAATCAAACCTCTGGCGCTCCTAGACGGTCTGCGCACCGTGCGGCGCAAGCCAATCGATTGTGAACTCTGACTAACAGTCGGAGGAGTCTGGAAGCTGTACTGTTTCCTATAGGGCAAAGGACGCCTTGGTCCGCGATAGATTCGGTGCACTCCGTTTCACCGCTTCGTAAGGGAGAGGACCGCGCAAGCGACCTCGAACTCGGAACCAATCGAGAGACCGGAGAAATCTGGTCACAATTGGAAGTGAGGGCGCGAGTATCTCGAGCCCGCCGGGTTTATTCCTGGCTAACTCGCGGTAAGGCGTTGGACTCTCACGGGTTGTGACGTAGCTGGACGTAGAATTGTACTGTCCAAAGTCTTCTACGTTCACTGCAGGGCGACAGAACGACTAATCGTTAAAACGTCCTGTGGTGACGGGCTCGCCCGTTGTAGTCGACACCGCAAGTTGTTTCCTATAGAGCGGGGGTGGTTGCGGACCTTACGACTACTGCTCTTGAAATGACCATCGGCCATCCGATCCTGGGTGAACAGCCGGGCAAAGGACGCCGTGGTCCGCGATAAATTCGGTATACATCGTTTCACCGCTTCGTAAGGGAGAGGACCGCGCAAGCGACCTCGAACTCGGGACCAATCGAGAGACCGGAGAAATCTGGTCACAATTGGAAGTAAGGGCGCGAGTGTCGGCCCGCCAGGTAACATTACTGGCTATCTCGCGGTTAAGGCGTTGGTCTCTTACGGGTTGTGGCGTAGCTAGACGGTGGACTGTTTTGTCCCAAGTCTTATACGCTCACTGCAGGGAGATAGAACGACTAATCGTTAAAACTTTCTGTGGTGACGGGCTCGCCCGTTGTAGTCGACAACCCAAGTTGTCCCGTCTAGATACGCTGGTGACAGATGGTTTAAAATCCTGGTTGTCCTTAGCCAAACCAGCTGACAATCGACTCTCTTCAGGTCTAAACATAATTTTGGGCTAGAGCTAAAACTGCCCTTTCTGCTCTACGCCAACTCCAGAATAACCAAGAATTCGATTTTTGCAATTCGGTGCAGTTTTGGCGCTATCGTCGGAGAATACACACAGACACACAGAAGTGCGTCCACAATACTTTCCTTAAACAGGAAAGTAAAATTGTTAATATTTATTAGGCAATTAAAAATAATAATTAAACGCTTTATTTGATTTAAAAAAAGCGAGCTTATTGCCTAAAAACAATATCTTACAGCTAACCTTAACCTACTGGAATAACATGTTATGCGGTAAAAATAAACTAATAAATTAAAATTTAATCATTTAAATGCAGCAGGAAAGCAAAACAATAAATTTAAGAAAAAAAACAAACAATAAACCTATAATGACTCAAGGGACGCAATAGGGAGGAAAATATAGGGAAAAATAAGGAAAAGTTTATGAGCGTGGGTTCAAGTGTTCTTTTATCCTGCGTTTGAAGCAAAACAAACTAGGTGCTATCCTAATACGGGTGGGTAAAGCATTCCAGAGACGGGTTCCACGTACAGAGAAAGAGTGCGAGAAGAAATCACTACTGTGACTAGGCATCGAGAGCAGTAGGTTGTCTTCAGCTCTCATAGGGCGCCCGTGAGAAGATAGAGGTTTGAACCTACTTATAAGATATTTCGGAGCAGCCCCCTTCAGGATTCTGAAGAGCAAACCTAGGACTCTTGTATCTGTCCTTTCTCGGGTGGCCAGCCAGTGAAGTCTCCTTCTGTACTGCGTAATATGGTCAAACTTTCTTAGGTCATAAATGAATCGAATGCAGACATTTTGCAGCCTTTCTACCCTGGTGGCTAGATCTTCCTTGATGTCGAGAAAGGCAGCATCTGAATAATCAAGGAGAGGGAGGAGAATAGATTGGCAGATTGTGATTTTGCTTTCCTCGGGGAGAAAATTCTCGAGTTTCTTTATTGCATGAAAGCGACCAAAGAGATTACGTCTCATCTCCTCTTGATTGGTTGTAATAAAAAATTCTTGGTTGTAATATAAAAATATGTAATATAAAAATCTTGGTTGTAATAAAAAATTCCCATATAAATGCCTAGAAAATATATATATTCAGGACTTTTTCTTTAGGAACTCCTAAACAGAAAGGGAAAAAAAAGAAAAACATATCTTTAAACTAGAAAAATGATTCGAAAAAAAATGTTATTTTAGAATAATGAGAATGTATTAAAACTTTCCCTCACGAATAACATGAAGGTCCACTTGAAGGGTAATTATTGTTTTAGCTTTGCAATTATCCGAACTTCTAATCAAAATAGGATAAGGAGAATATCGCTATTGCGAGGGGACAATGACCATCCCTGCAGGGCAAGGACAAAAAGGAAGACCCTCGCAGACCTTACAGCCAGAATATACTCTGATATCGCTGATATTAAGCAGAAATCTATGAACAGGCTGTGCGAGCGAGCCATTCTGACCCCTCAAAAACAACAAGGCTGCAGTCATCAGACACTTTACTTAAATTATTTTAAAGGGCAGAAATGGAGTAGGTCTGTAAACTCGGTGGTTCAAATGAATGAGAACGTTGCATCAATAGGTCCCAATGGTAGTCACTGAAGGAGGCAGGAATCGACTTGAAGGAGAACTGCTCCTCACATAGGCAGAAATATGTGGCCTGCTACACCAGAGCTCACCTAGCAGTCTGGTTTTACTAGTACCGAGGGGAGAAACAGCAATATTTACTGCGAAGGGTTAAGTAAACAATATTTTTTAAAAATGTTATTTATCAGGTTTGTACAACCTAATATTTAAAATACCGTTAAACCCTAAACCTTTCCGCTTAAGTTTTTATTAACCCTTTCTATTTGAGCTAACCATTCTTGGTTAGACGCTTACATATGCCTAAAATGGTATCTAATCAATATTGGTTAGGGCGCTCCGCGCTTTGCTAACTTTGTAATATTTATTCTATATTATCTTAATTGTTTTACGAGATAATGTCATAAATGTTTTATATTTCAAATTTCAATGCGATCATTTTACAGTTATTGTTTTTACGATCCGTAGGTATAGTAGTTTAAAAGTTATGGTCGTTTTTTCTCAAGGCTATCGACTTTACGCGCAAAACTGTCCCGGGCAGAAGTGACACTAAATTTTTACTCCGCGATATCAAGGGTTAAATGCCTAAGTAACACAACAATAAATTAATATAGTTTGACCTTGAAATATAACTCTCAATACTTACTCGCAAATCTCATTTTACGTGAATCTCTTTAGATAAGCTATATCTTTTACGGTTCCGATCCAAAATATTAAACCGCTGACAAAAATTATCTTTAACGCAGGCGAAGCTGCAGGTAGAAGCTAGTAACTTATAAAAAGATTCTATAAAATATTTAGATTACATAGAAACATAGATTTGATGGTTGAATGGAATTTTTATGGTGATCATACCAAATATTTCTTCAGATGCCATTTCTTCACCGCCGTATTCCTTAGGTAGAATCTCTCTTGGAATATCCTGGTAGAGACTGTCCAGGTCAGGATGGACCTTTATACGGTTCGCCAGTTTAGAAGGAAGTGTGAATTTAAAAAACTTCAATAGCCATTCCAGCAGTGTATTTGGGAAAAGAATGTGCAGACTTGCCACTCGGTTTCCGTAGGCTTTCTGAAATGAAAATCATATTGAAAAGATTATATTTGTTTGTTTCCAAAAATAATGTGTATAATTTGTGATAAATTAAAACGTTACGCGGGACGGACGGCGTTAGACGGGACCCCTAAGTTTATCACGACTAGGCGAAGGACAGCGCACTTCACTATGGGTAGGCACAATTTAACACTACCCCGTCCGAATTTAGAATTATTCAAAAAGTATCAAATTTATATTGTAATGACACGCTTCAATAAGCAACTGCAAACAATTTAAAATTTGTAGTGATAGAAATACTTTCCTTTTTTTTATTTTTCCCTAATTTTTACTTGAATATTATGTTACAACTTGTACAACGTTAATAACATAACAATATGACAACAACATTACAACATGAAAATTGTCCGTTGATTTCAACCTTCTAAAATTATAAGAAATATATTGGTAGGAGAAAATTGCTTAATATTGTTGCGTCCAGATAAACAAGATGAAACATAATCCGTCAAAAAATCAATCTTCAAGAAAAGTTTAATGTACTACTTCGTCAAGAAACGTCATAAAACAAAATGTAGTTTTAGACTTAAATTTGAATTATTGTAATATTCATAGATAAACACAAATTCATCACAGAATGTATATATTTATAAATTACAGGTTACCTTCCGTAGCTTTGCATGGGAAGAGTTTTAAAATAATTATTTGGGATGAAGTTTAATTTTGGTCTAGAATGCAGGTCGCACGGACGGGCGGATAGTAGGTGATGTAACGAAAATGACAATTTTTTTTTTTTAGATTTTAGTTTGGTAATAGTGCGGAAAAAATGCCTGTTAGGTTCAAAAACAATTAAAAAAAATTGGTTGCAATACTAATACATCTTGAGATTGCTCAAAGACCTTAAAATTTTAAAAGAAATAAAAAAAAATGGACTTTGATAAATTATTTTTTATAAATTCCTCGTAAATATAACGTTACAAAAGATAGTATTAAGTACTTGTATATGCATTATAATTGAAAAAAAATTATTAGTGACAAAAGAGTCCTTGACTATTTGCTTGGAAAGTTTTGGGGTGACACCACCGATTTTTTTCATTACTTCTGTATATGTATATTCGTATTCTAATCCACTTACGCTATATATTGCACCGTCGACAGTAACATTCGTTAAATTTCGTAATATTCTCGAGGCAGAGGCGTATGACTGGGTCTGTTTATGACGTCATTCCCTGAGAATTTCATCTTTTTACGCATGCATTGCGTCACAATTATATACTGCGTATTTGCGTATTTGCCGCTGCTATGGGAAAGCGCCACCATGGCTTATCAATGTCCGTATTTTTTTGTTATGACAGTAGGCAATCTTTGTACAATACGCGCCCAAGCTCCAAGGGAAACAGACTGACTGCGCCGCCCCCGACCGTCGCTGCATACCCCGCACTCTCCAAGTACTAGTACTAGGATAATACTAGTAATGGGCCCCGGATTCCCCGGAGCTTGCGCGCGGACAGTAGTTTACTCATGTAGTTTAGCGATACCTCATTGGCTCGAATAGAACATTGATACCTGCCAACAATTGTGAGTAATTGACAATTTCGATGCTCGTACAGAAGTGACACGTCAGAAACGACTCGCCGATCTTTAACTAACAACTTATTGAATTGTCTAAGCTTTTACTAATTTTTATTTTTTTATTTCTGACATAACATCCTAATGTTAGATGTTCGCGGAGGGTTATCTTTTCTGATTGCATCTTTCCTTTTACAGAGTATATAGTGGTTGTGGCCGCGGTTTCCGAGAAAGATTTGTTCATCTTAAACACAAATCATAGCATTAAGTAGGCTCTCTCTGCTGCCTGTGTGCAGTGTTGGTCTTGCATTAGTATGCTGTCGAGATATACCCCTAGGCCTCGAAAGCACCTGTTCTCTGGTATAGTGTAATCAATGGTATTGATAGGGTAATTCCAATCTACTCCCCTAATATTTCTTGTGAATGAAACAATAAAAAAATTGTTGCGCAATAGGATGCGAGGTGATTAAGGTCGGGTTGTACATTGTTGCAGTGTTTGATAGGAGTAATGGATGAGTAGATTTTCATATCATCCGCATATAGCACACTCGAAGTTTTGAGTCTTATTCCAATATATTCGGTGTACAAATTAATTCGGTGCCTTAATAAATCTTGCTTGATATTTTCTTTAAACATTTAGGTAAATTCTGATATTTTTAAATTTCGTAAACTAGCAACACCGAGTTTCTACCACACCACGTGTTTCACAATATTAAGTAAGACACTTTAAAAAAACGAGGGTGTACACGATGACTGTCGATAAACAACATTTAGGACGCTGCCTTATTTTCGCAATTCAATTGAAGAAAAATGTCGCCGAAGCAACGGAATGACTCGTGCTGCACTGGGTAAGAATATTGTAACCTATTAAAACACAAAATATGCAAAAAGTGGTATCGAAGATTTCTGGATGGAGATTTTGATCTTTCGGATAGAGAACGTCCGGACCAACATGAAAAGCTCGACGACAAAACTCTCAAGCAAATTTTAAATGAAAATTATGCACACACTGAAAACAACTTGCTTTACAACTTGGTGTCAGCCAAAGTTGGGTGGTGTCTTACCATTTACATCAACTTGGAAAAATTCAAAATTGGGTAGATGGGTCCCGCATAGTTTAAGTCCAGGGATAAAGTCGCGAAGATTCGATACGGCACTTTCGTTGTCCATCCGTTTAAAAAAAAAGGATTTTCTGTACAAGATCGTTACCGGTGACGAAAAGATTATATTATATGACAAACCTAAACGATAAAAATCGTGGGTGGATCTAGGAAAACTGTCAAAATCAACTGCAAAGCCGAATATTTATACAAAGAAATTTATGCTGTGTAACTGTTAGGATATAAAGAGTGTGGTGCATTGTGAACTATGGATCTTGAAGAAATTGATACCGCGAATATTTATGAGCAACAGCTTATTCGGTTAGGTGTTGCATTAGAGCAAAAAAGACCTTGGAAATCAGTAAGTGATTCTACATCAGAACAATGCTCGACCACCTGTCCCAAATATGTCTCTGGATGTTATCTAAGGTTTGAGCTGGGAAATTCTCCCTCATGCGGTTTATTCTCCAGATCTAGCTCATTCAGATTATCTTCGATTTCGATCGCTACAAAATCAATTGGATGATCAACTTAAAATACTTAGCAACGTTCTAAATTGCATTGATAAATTGAATAATTCAAAACCGCCAAGTTTTTTTCGCGATGGCATTCGACAGCTGCCAAAAAGATGGCCTGAAGTAATAGAATGCAATGGCAATTAGTTCGAGTATTGAGATGTCCCCTTAATAAATAAAATTTCAATAATATTAAAAAACGAACCAAAATAATTTGTACCTACCCCTAATATTTTGGTTCTATGTGGAATTTAATCTAGAATATTTAGATTAGCTCTCTTTTATTTATCAGTCAGGTAAAAAAGCTCATCTCTCTTTCAATTAATTAATTTTTATTGACTAATTCATTATTAACGTAACCTCGTAGGTACCGACGAGATAAATATGATTTATATTAATAGCCTCTTTCTGTTAAAATAATTGAATAATCAAGTTAGCTTAGAACTGAAAAATAGCAATGGAAATTAAAAAACATAACGAGCCGTTCACATTTATATTATTTATTATACGTAATTATAAAACATCTACAAACCTTGATGAATTCCGTCGTCCTTTTGGATAACAAAGGATTAATTTTAGTGATCATACTGGAGTTAAAACCTCTAATATCCATGACATATCTGTCTCCAACACAGTAATCGTGCATTTGTCTATAGTCCAAAAGCTGTAAATACAACATTAATAGTAATTTCCACAGCCATTCAATTTTCAATCGGTAAGCATTGATGAGTTCAATCATTGTCCAAACCACAAGTCTTATATTTAGTAGCTAGTCCCAAGTCAACATTTATTTTATAAATATAGACATATAAAGTAGTAATATTTATAATTACCAATAGCTATAAAGTAGTTTTAAAAAATATGTGCCGAGATATTTATGAGTCTGAGTAATTCAATATTTTTGGACAGAATCTCTGGGAATACGCATAAAAATTGAAGTGTCAGACGTATATTCTATTTTATTGAAAATATATTTACATCAAACAAAAAAAAATTTTTTCCGAAATAATAGTTTCTGCTCAAAATATTATCAATAGTTTACCAAATTTATTTATTTCTTGCGAAATATTCGCGCATTTTTAAAAAAACATGTACTACCTGTTATGGTGAATTGTACATATGGCATTACATTGTACATATGGCATTTTTACTTTCTTGGGATGGAAATTATTGTGGACGCACTTCTGTGTGTGTGTGTGTGTGTGCCTGTATATCTGTGTATGCCTGTGTGTATTCCTCCACGATAGCGCCGAAACGCTTCATTTGATTGAGCTGAAATTTGGCATGCAAGCATCATTTGGTCATGGCAAGAGTTGAAAAGATTGTGGTTGAAATCTGTCCACCAGGGGGCGTGCTAGTCATACTTCAATCTAGAAATATTAGACTTAGAGACTTGAAATCCGGAACACAGATGCGTCGTAGGGTCGAAACTACATTATTAAATTCGGTTTCAATATCACTTATACATCTCTGGTACAAGCAAAACAAAAAAAAATAATTCCGACAAACATTTTAATCAAGTAATAACGTCTAGCCGCCCGAGGCTAGATGAGGAACGACCCATTTTGCCCACCCAACCTTAAAAGCCCATTATTTATTATTTTTAGGTAAATAGTAAAAAAAAACTGTAGTATGACTAGTAAGTATTAGGTAATATTATCCATAAATAATCATTTCATGTAATGTAAACCTTTCGGTAAGCCTGCAAGCCCTCCTATGTGCAAAATTTTTATACTAAATTTCTCTGATATTCATGAATTCAGACGACCCTTAAATTGCGTTAGGCGTGCACAACAAAATCATTTTAGGGATATAAATATTTATATTAAAAAAAATCTCACTATGAATATAGTTTTTGACATTTCCATATGGTTAAATAAGTATCCATCATTCGATATGTTTTTAAAGAATGAAACTCTCGTGTTGTCCGGCATTAATTTCGGCAGATAAAAGTATATTCTGAAAGAAGAAAAAATTGTTATGAATTTCGGTGAATTATCAAGGTAAAATTAGATTTTAAACAAATCAAATTGAAGTTAGAGATAATACGGTAAATTACTTATTGAAATATTTTATTGATTACTCAGTGGTTTGCTTGTCGTAAAAATAGAGGTTACTTTTGCGATCCGCCTCTGCTATAAAAATCACCCAAAAACCTAGCAGGTCTCTAGACCGCTATAATTTCGCGTAGCAAGACTTCAAACCTGTACCACTTCTGAGAAACAAATATACTCAGATAACTATCATAGAGGTCACGTAGGCCGTGTGGTCATAGTATATGTATGTATGCCCATTTATGTACGGATATAACATATGGTGTTGTAACAATCCCTCCCATCCTTCCCTTTCCATCTCCTATGGTACTTATACATTTAAATTTAGATACGCTTCTTTTTCCTTTTGTTCTTTAAAAAAATACAAAATTATTATTTTTTAATTAGTAGATACTTTATAGTATTTGTTAATTTGAAATGTATAAATGGCTATAATACTTTTAATTAACTATAATAGAGAGAGAGAGCACTCATCGATTTTATATATTAAATGATTATTCAGATGAAATCAGTTTTTGTCTTTTGCCAGGAAAGTCTCGGCGTGACTCAATCGATTATATTTTTTTCGGATAGCTAACCCGATAGATAAAGATTATAGGAAAAATAAAAAAAAAGATTATGACTCTCATAGTTCTTAAAATTAAGGTAATTTATGTACAAAAAATATATAGTAACGGAAAGCAGTTTTAGGAAAAAAATAAAAATATATATAAGTAGGGACTTCGTTATAAAAGTCTATTCGCCAAAAAAAATATTTTTTATAAACTTTATACATACATACTCGGAAAAAGGTACGAAACCTACGACGCACGAGTAAAACTCCCTCTACCTATTATACAGTAATGCGCAGAGCCAACTGACATGTTTAACTAGTCATATATTATACGGGAGCTAATGGGCCCTGTTGGAGTTGACCACGAAGACCCATTTGTTCCTGAGGTCGGTCACACTCACGGGTGAACACCCATTCGGCGGCCTCCATGCATGAAGAACGAGCCCGGGTAGGACACTGGCCCAGTCTTCCCCAGGAGTCGATCCCCAATCCCCAATCTTCTGGCGCTCCTGGACGGTTTGCGCACCGTGCGGCGTCAGCCAATCGATTGTGAATTCTGACTGACAACTTGGGTTGTCGACTACAGCGGGCGAGCCCGTCACCTCGGGAAGTTTTAACGATTAGTCGTTCTATCTCCCTGGAGTGAGCGCAGAAGACTTGAGGACAAAACAATCCACCGTCTAGCTACGCCACAAGCCCGTAAGAGGCCAACGCCTTAACCGCGAGATAGCCAGTATGTTACCTGGCGGGCCGACCCTCGCGCCCTTGCTTCCAATTGTGACCAGATTTCTCCGGTCTCTCGATTGGTTACGAGTTCGAGGTCGCTTGCGCGGTCCTCTCCCTTACGAAGCGGTGAAATGGTGTTTACCGAATCTATCGCGGACCTCAGCGCCCTTTGCCCGGCTGTTCACCCAGGATCGGATGGCCGATGGTCGTTTCAAGAGCAGTCGCCGTAAGGTCCACAACCACCCCCGCTCTATAGGAAACAGTACTGATTCTAGACTCCCCCGACTGTTAGTCAGTCGGGCAAAGGACGCCTTGGTCCGCGATAGATTCGGTGCACACCGTTTCACCGCTTCGTAAGGGAGAGGACCGCGCAAGCGACCTCGAACTCGGAACCAATCGAGAGACCGGAGAAATCTGGTCACAATTGGAAGCAAGGGCGCGAGTATCTCGAGCCCGCCGGGTTTTTTGAGATTTTTGAGATAGAACATTTTACATGTTTTCGTTGTTATTACAAACCAAATTCTTCCCATCTGTTTGATCCCAAATTTGATCTTTCTGTCTCCCGTAAGGTGAGGGCAGAAGATTTAGCACAAAACAGTCCACCGTCAAGCTTCGCTACATGCCCGTAAGAGGCCAACGCCGAGTAGAGGTAGAGGTAGAAGTAGAGGCCTCGAGATAGCCATAGGTATGTTACCCAGCGGGCCGACACTCACGTCCTTACAACTAGTTACTACATCCTTTGCCCGGCTGTTCACCCGGAATCGGGTAGCCGATGGTCTTTTCAAGAGTAGTCGCCGAAAGATAAACAACTACCTCGCTCTATAGGAAACAGTACTGTTTCCAGACTCCCCCGACTGTCAGTCAGAATGGGGGCTAACGGGCCCATGATGAGTTGGCCACGATGACCCATGTGTTCAGGGTCGGTCACACTCACGGGTCAACACCCATCCGACGGCCTCCCCGCATGGGGTGCGAATCCTGGGTAGGACACTGGGTCAACCAGTTTCCCCCGGGAATCAAACCTCTGGCGCTCCTGGACGGTCTGCGCACCGTGCGGCGCAAGCCAATCGATTGAGCACTCCGACTAACAGTCGGGGGAGTCTGGAAACTGTATTGTTTCCTATAGAGCGGGGGTGGTTGCGTACCTTACGGCGACTGCTCTTGAAATGACCATTGGCCATCCGATCCCGGTTCAGAGCCGGGCAAAGGACGCCTTGGTCCGCGATAGATTCGGTGTATACCGTTTCACCGCTTCGTAAGGGAGAGTACCGCGCAAGCGACCTCGAACTCGGGACCAATCGAGAGACCGGAGAAATCTGGTCACAATTGGAAGTGAGGGCGCGAGTATCTCGAGCCCGCCAGGTTTATTCCTGGCTAACTCGCGGTAAGGCGTTGGACTCTCACGGGTTGTGACGTAGCTGGACGTAGGATTGTACTGTCCAAAGTATTCTACGTTCACTGCAGGGCGACAGAACGACTAATCGTTAAAACGTCCTGTGGTGACGGGCTCGCCCGTTGTAGTCGACACCGCAAGATGTCAGTCAGAATCTGGTCAGACTGTCAGTTAGGGATTTAATGGGCCCTTGCTGTGTTTGCCACGAAGACCCATTCTGTTCAGGGTTGGTCACACTCACGGGTCAACACCTATCCGACGGCCTCCACGCATGAAGTGCGAGCCTGGGTAGGACTCTGGCCTTATGATTAGTTTCCCCTGGGAATCAACCTTCTGGCGCTCCTGGACGGTCTGCGCACCGTGCGGCGTAAGCCAATCGACTGTGCAGTCTGACTAACAACTTGCGGTGTCAACTACAACGGGCGAGCCCGTCACCACAGGACGTTTTAACGATTTTTCGTTCTGTCGCCCTGCAGTGAACGTAGAAGACTTGGACAGAACAATCCAACGTCCAGCTACGTCACAACCAGCAAGAAGCCAACGCCTTACCGCGAGATAGCCAGTATGTTACCTGGCGAGCCGACCCTCGCGCCCTTGCTTCCAATTGTGACCAGATTTCTCCGGTCTCTCGATTGGTTCCGAGTTCGAGGTCGCTTGCGCGGTCCTCTCCCTTACGAAGCGGTGAAACGGTGTGCACCGAATCTATCGCGGACCAAGGCGTCCTTTGCCCGACTGACTAACAGTCGGGGGAGTCTAGAATCAGTACTGTTTCCTATAGAGCGGGGGTGGTTGTGGACCTTACGGCGACTGCTCTTGAAACGACCATCGGCCATCCGATCCTGGGTGAACAGCCGGGCAAAGGGCGCTGAGGTCCGCGATAGATTCGGTAAACACCATTTCACCGCTTCGTAAGGGAGAGGACCGCGCAAGCGACCTCGAACTCGTAACCAATCGAGAGACCGGAGAAATCTGGTCACAATTGGAAGCAAGGGCGCGAGGGTCGGCCCGCCAGGTAACATACTGGCTATCTCGCGGTTAAGGCGTTGGCCTCTTACGGGCTTGTGGCGTAGCTAGACGGTGGATTGTTTTGTCCTCAAGTCTTCTGCGCTCACTCCAGGGAGATAGAACGACTAATCGTTAAAACTTCCCGAGGTGACGGGCTCGCCCGCTGTAGTCGACAACCCAAGTTGTCAGTCAGAATTCACAATCGATTGGCTGACGCCGCACGGTGCGCAAACCGTCCAGGAGCGCCAGAAGATTGGGGATTGGGGATCGACTCCTGGGGAAGACTGGGCCAGTGTCCTACCCGGGCTCGTTCTTCATGCATGGAGGCCGCCGAATGGGTGTTCACCCGTGAGTGTGACCGACCTCAGGAACAAATGGGTCTTCGTGGTCAACTCCAACAGGGCCCATTAGCTCCCGTATAATATATGACTAGTTAAACATGTCAGTTGGCTCTGCGCATTACTGTATAATAGGTAGAGGGAGTTTTACTCGTGCGTCGTAGGTTTCGTACCTTTTTCCGAGTATGTATGTATAAAGTTTATAAAAAATATTTTTTTTGGCGAATAGACTTTTATAACGAAGTCCCTACTTATATATATTTTTATTTTTTTCCTAAAACTGCTTTCCGTTACTATATATTTTTTGTACATAAATTACCTTAATTTTAAGAACTATGAGAGTCATAATCTTTTTTTTTATTTTTCCTATAATCTTTATCTATCGGGTTAGCTATCCGAAAAAAATATAATCGATTGAGTCACGCCGAGACTTTCCTGGCAAAAGACAAAAACTGATTTCATCTGAATAATCATTTAATATATAAAATCGATGAGTGCTCTCTCTCTCTATTATAGTTAATTAAAAGTATTATAGCCATTTATACATTTCAAATTAACAAATACTATAAAGTATCTACTAATTAAAAAATAATAATTTTGTATTTTTTTAAAGAACAAAAGGAAAAAGAAGCGTATCTAAATTTAAATGTATAAGTACCATAGGAGATGGAAAGGGAAGGATGGGAGGGATTGTTACAACACCATATGTTATATCCGTACATAAATGGGCATACATACATATACTATGACCACACGGCCTACGTGACCTCTATGATAGTTATCTGAGTATATTTGTTTCTCAGAAGTGGTACAGGTTTGAAGTCTTGCTACGCGAAATTATAGCGGTCTAGAGACCTGCTAGGTTTTTGGGTGATTTTTATAGCAGAGGCGGATCGCAAAAGTAACCTCTATTTTTACGACAAGCAAACCACTGAGTAATCAATAAAATATTTCAATAAGTAATTTACCGTATTATCTCTAACTTCAATTTGATTTGTTTAAAATCTAATTTTACCTTGATAATTCACCGAAATTCATAACAATTTTTTCTTCTTTCAGAATATACTTTTATCTGCCGAAATTAATGCCGGACAACACGAGAGTTTCATTCTTTAAAAACATATCGAATGATGGATACTTATTTAACCATATGGAAATGTCAAAAACTATATTCATAGTGAGATTTTTTTTAATATAAATATTTATATCCCTAAAATGATTTTGTTGTGCACGCCTAACGCAATTTAAGGGTCGTCTGAATTCATGAATATCAGAGAAATTTAGTATAAAAATTTTGCACATAGGAGGGCTTGCAGGCTTACCGAAAGGTTTACATTACATGAAATGATTATTTATGGATAATATTACCTAATACTTACTAGTCATACTACAGTTTTTTTTTACTATTTACCTAAAAATAATAAATAATGGGCTTTTAAGGTTGGGTGGGCAAAATGGGTCGTTCCTCATCTAGCCTCGGGCGGCTAGACGTTATTACTTGATTAAAATGTTTGTCGGAATTATTTTTTTTTGTTTTGCTTGTACCAGAGATGTATAAGTGATATTGAAACCGAATTTAATAATGTAGTTTCGACCCTACGACGCATCTGTGTTCCGGATTTCAAGTCTCTAAGTCTAATATTTCTAGATTGAAGTATGACTAGCACGCCCCCTGGTGGACAGATTTCAACCACAATCTTTTCAACTCTTGCCATGACCAAATGATGCTTGCATGCCAAATTTCAGCTCAATCAAATGAAGCGTTTCGGCGCTATCGTGGAGGAATACACACAGGCATACACAGATATACAGGCACACACACACACACAGAAGTGCGTCCACAATAATTTCCATCCCAAGAAAGTAAAAATGCCATATGTACAATGTAATGCCATATGTACAATTCACCATAACGGGTAGTACATGTTTTTTTAAAAATGTGCGAATATTTCGCAAGAAATAAATAAATTGGTAAACTATTGATAATAGTTTGAGCAGAAACTATTATTTCGGATTTTTTTTTTGTTTGATGTAAATATATTTTCAATAAAATAGAATATAGGTACGTCTGACACTTAAATTTTTATGCGTATTCCCAGAGATTCTGTCCAAAAATATTGAATTACTCAAACTCATAAATATCTCGGCACATATTTTTTAAAACTACTTTATAGCTATTGGTAATTATAAATATTACTACTTTATATGTCTATATTAATAAAATAAATGTTGACTTGGGACTAGCTACTAAATATAAGACTTGTGGTTTGGACAATGATTGAACTCATCAATGCTTACCGATTGAAAATTGAATGGCTGTGGAAATTACTATTAATGTTGTATTTACAGCTTTTGGACTATAGACAAATGCACGATTACTGTGTTGGAGACAGATATGTCATGGATATTAGAGGTTTTAACTCCAATATGATCACTAAAATTAATCCTTTGTTATCCAAAAGGACGACGGAATTCATCAAGGTTTGTAGATGTTATATAATTACGTATAATAAATAATATAAATGTGAACGGCTCGTTATTTTTTTTTAATTTCCATTGCTATTTTTCAGTTCTAAGCTAACTTGATTATTCAATTATTTTAACAGAAAGAGGCTATTAACATAAATCATATTTATCTCGTCGGTACCTACGAGGATACGTTAATAAATGAATTAATCAATAAAAATTAATTAATTGAAAGAGAGATGAGCTTTTTTACCTGACTAATAAATAAAAGAGAGCTAATCTAAATATTCTAGATTAAAATTCTATATAGAACCAAAATATTAGGGGTAGGTACAAATTATTTTGGTTCGTTTTTTAATATTATTGAAATTTTATTTATTAAGGGGACATCTCAATACTCGAACTAATTGCCATTGCATTCTATTACTTCAGGCCATCTTTTTGGCAGCTGTCGAATGCCATCGCGATAAAAACCTGGCGGTTTTGAATTAATCAATTTATCAATGCAATTTAGAACATTGCTAAGTATTTTAAAGTGGATCATCCAATTGATTTTGTAGCGATCGAAATCGAAGATAATCTGAATGAGCTAGATCTGGAGAATAAACCGCATGAGGGAGAATTTCCCAGCTCAAACCTTAAATAACATCCAGAGACATATTTGGGACAGGTGGTCGAGCATTGTTCTGGTGTAGAATCACTTACTGATTTCCAAGGTCTTTTTTGCTCTATTGCAACACCTAATCGAATAAGCTGTTGCTCATAAATATTCGCGGTATCAATTTCTTCAAGATCCATAGTTCACAATGCACCAGACTCTTTATATCCTAACAGTTACATAGCATAATTTTTTTTGTATAAATATTCGGCTTTTCAGTTGATTTTGACAGTATTCCTAGATCCACCCGCGATTTGTTTCGTTTAGGTTTGTCATATAATATAAACTTTTCGTCACCGGTAACGATCTTGTACAGAAAATCCTTTTTTTTAAACGGGTGGACAACGAAAGTGCCGTATCGAATCTTCGCGACTTTATCTCTGGACTTAAACTATGCGGGACCCGTCTACCCAATTTAGAATTTTTCCAAGTTGATGTAAATGGTAAGACACCACCCAACTTTGGCTGACACCAAGTTGTAAAGCAAGTTGTTTTCAGTGTGTGCATAATTTTCATTTAAAATTTGCTCGAGAGTTTTGTCGTCGAGCTTTTCATGTTGGTCCGGACGTTCTCTATCCGAAAGATCAAAATCTCCATCCAGAAATCTTCGATACCACTTTTTGCATATTTTGTGTTTTGATAAGTTACAATATTCTTCCCCAGTGCAGCACGAGTCATTCCGTTGCTTCGGCGACATTTTTCTTCAATTGAATTGCGAAAATAAGGCAGCGTCCTAAATGTTGTTTATCGACAGTCATCGTGTACACCCTCGTTTTTTTAAAGTATCTTACTTAATATTGTGAAACACGTGGTGTGGTAGAAACTCGGTGTTGCTAGTTTACGAAATTTAAAAATATCAGAATTTACCTAAATGTTTAAAGAAAATATCAAGCAAGATTTATTAAGGCACCGAATTAATTTGTACACCGAATATATTGGAATAAGACTCAAAACTTCGAGTGTGCTATATGCGGATGATATGAAAATCTACTCATCCATTACTCCTATCAAACACTGCAACAATGTACAACCCTACCTTAATCACCTCGCTTCCTATTGCGCAACAATTTTTTTATTGTTCCATTCACAAGAAATATTAGGGGAGTAGATTGGAATTACCCTATCAATACCATTGATAACACTATACCAGAGAACGGGTGCTTTCGAGGCCTAGGGGTATATCTCGACAGCATACTAATGCAAGACCAACACTGCACACAGGCAGCAGAGAGAGCCTAGACTTAATGCTATGATTTGTGTTTAAGATGAACAAATCTTTCTCGGAAACCGCGGCCACAACCACTATATACTCTGTAAAAGGAAAAATACAATCAGAAAAGTTCACCCTCCGCGAACATCTAACATTAGGATGTTATGTCAAAAATAAAAAAATAAAAATTAGTAAAAGCTTAGACAATTCAATAAGTTGTTACTTAAAGATCGGCGAGTCGTTTCTGACGTGTCACTTCTGTACGAGAATCGAAATTGTCAATTACTCACAATTGTTGGCAGGTATCAATGTTCTATTCGAGCCAATGAGGTATCGCTAAAACTTCATGAGTAGTTATAAACTACTGTCCGCGCGCAAGCACCGGGGAATCCGGGGCCCATTACTAGTATTATCCTAGTACCTACTAGTACTTGGAGAGTGCGCGGTATGCAGCGACGGTCGGGGGCGGCGCAGTCAGTCCGTTTCTTTTGGAGCTTGGGCGCGTACAGTACAAAGATTGCCTACGGGGACATTGATAAGCCATGGTGGCGCATTCCCATAGCAGTATATAATTGTGACGCAATGCATGCGTAAAAAGATGAAATTCTCAGGGAATGACGTCAAAAACAGACCCAGTCATACGGCTCTGCCTCGAGAATATTACGAAATTAAACGAATGTTACTGTCGACGGTGCAATATATAGCGTAAGTGGATTAGAATACGAATATACATATACAGAAGTAATGAAAAAAATCGGTAGTGTCACCCCAAAACTTTCCAAGCAAATAGTCAAGGACTCTTTTGTCACTAATATTTTTTTTCAATTATAATGCATATACAAGTACTTAATACTATCTTTTGTAACGTTATATTTACGAGGAATGTATAAAAAATAATTTATCAAAGTCCATTTTTTTTTCTTTTAAAATTTTAAGGTCTTTGAGCAACCTCAAGATGTATTAATATAGCTACCAATTTTTTTAAATTGTTTTTGAACCTAAAAGGCATTTTTTCCGCACTATTACCAAACTAAAATCTAAAAAAAAAGAAAAATTGTCATTTTCGTTCCACCTACTGTCCGCCCGTCCGTGCGTCCGTCCTACCTTCTGCATTCTAGACCAAAATTAAACTTCATCCCAAATAATTATTTTAAAACTCTTCCCATGCAAAGCTACGGAAGGTAACCTGTAATTTATACATATATACATTCTGTGATGAATTTGTGTTTATCTATGAATATTACAATAATTCAAATTGAAGTCTAAAACTACATTTTGTTTTATGACGTTTCTTGACGAAGTAGTACATTAAACTTTTCTTGAAGATTGACTTTTTGACGGATTATATTTCATCTTGTTTATCTGGACGCAACAATATTAAGCAATTTTCTCCTACCAATATATTTCTTATAATTTTAGAAGGTTGAAATCAACGGACAATTTTCATGTTGTAATGTTGTTGTCATATTGTTATGTTATTAACGTTGTACAAGTTGTAACATAATATTCAAGTAAAAATTAGGGAAAAATAAAAAAAAGGAAAGTATTTCTATCACTACAAATTTTAAATTGTTTGCAGTTGCTTATTGAATCGTGTCATTACAATATAAATTTGATACTTTTTGAATAATTCTAAATTCGGACGGGGTAGTGTTAAATTGTGCCTACCCATAGTGAAGTGCGCTGTCCTTCGCCTAGTCGTGATAAACTTAGGGGTATAGAAGCACCGTCCCGCGTAACGTTTTAATTTATCACAAATTATACACATTATTTTTGGAAACAAACAAATATAATCTTTTCAATATGATTTTCATTTCAGAAAGCCTACGGAAACCGAGTGGCAAGTCTGCACATTCTTTTCCCAAATACACTGCTGGAATGGCTATTGAAGTTTTTTAAATTCACACTTCCTTCTAAACTGGCGAACCGTATAAAGGTCCATCCTGACCTGGACAGTCTCTACCAGGATATTCCAAGAGAGATTCTACCTAAGGAATACGGCGGTGAAGAAATGGCATCTGAAGAAATATTTGGTATGATCACCATAAAAATTCCATTCAACCATCAAATCTATGTTTCTATGTAATCTAAATATTTTATAGAATCTTTTTATAAGTTACTAGCTTCTACCTGCAGCTTCGCCTGCGTTAAAGATAATTTTTGTCAGCGGTTTAATATTTTGGATCGGAACCGTAAAAGATATAGCTTATCTAAAGAGATTCACGTAAAATGAGATTTGCGAGTAAGTATTGAGAGTTATATTTCAAGGTCAAACTATATTAATTTATTGTTGTGTTACTTAGGCATTTAACCCTTGATATCGCGGAGTAAAAATTTAGTGTCACTTCTGCCCGGGACAGTTTTGCGCGTAAAGTCGATAGCCTTGAGAAAAAACGACCATAACTTTTAAACTACTATACGGATCGTAAAAACAATAACTGTAAAATGATCGCATTGAAATTTGAAATATAAAACATTTATGACATTATCTCGTAAAACAATTAAGATAATATAGAATAAATATTACAAAGTTAGCAAAGCGCGGAGCGCCCTAACCAATATTGATTAGATACCATTTTAGGCATATGTAAGCGTCTAACCAAGAATGGTTAGCTAAAATAGAAAGGGTTAATAAAAACTTAAGCGGAAAGGTTTAGGGTTTAACGGTATTTTAAATATTAGGTTGTACAAACCTGATAAATAACATTTAAAAAAAATATTGTTTACTTAACCCTTCGCAGTAAATATTGCTGTTTCTCCCCTCGGTACTAGTAAAACCAGACTGCTAGGTGAGCTCTGGTGTAGCAGGCCACATATTTCTGCCTATGTGAGGAGCAGTTCTCCTTCAAGTCGATTCCTGCCTCCTTCAGTGACTACCATTGGGACTTATTGATGCAACGTTCTCATTCATTTGAACCACCGAGTTTACAGACCTACTCCATTTCTGCCCTTTAAAATAATTTAAGTAAAGTGTCTGATGACTGCAGCCTTGTTGTTTTTGAGGGGTCAGAATGGCTCGCTCGCACAGCCTGTTCATAGATTTCTGCTTAATATCAGCGATATCAGAGTATATTCTGGCTGTAAGGTCTGCGAGGGTCTTCCTTTTTGTCCTTGCCCTGCAGGGATGGTCATTGTCCCCTCGCAATAGCGATATTCTCCTTATCCTATTTTGATTAGAAGTTCGGATAATTGCACAGCTAAAACAATAATTACCCTTCAAGTGGACCTTCATGTTATTCGTGAGGGAAAGTTTTAATACATTCTCATTATTCTAAAATAACATTTTTTTTCGAATCATTTTTCTAGTTTAAAGATATGTTTTTCTTTTTTTTCCTTTTCTGTTTAGGAGTTCCTAAAGAAAAAGTCCTGAATATATATATTTTCTAGGCATTTATATGGGAATTTTTTATTACAACCAAGATTTTTATATTACATATTTTATATTACAACCAAAAATTTTTTATTACAACCAATCAAGAGGAGATGAGACGTAATCTCTTTGGTCGCTTTCATGCAATAAAGAAACTCGAGAATTTTCTCCCCGAGGAAAGCAAAATCACAATCTGCCAATCTATTCTCCTCCCTCTCCTTGATTATTCAGATGCTGCCTTTCTCGACATCAAGGAAGATCTAGCCACCAGGGTAGAAAGGCTGCAAAATGTCTGCATTCGATTCATTTATGACCTAAGAAAGTTTGACCATATTACGCAGTACAGAAGGAGACTTCACTGGCTGGCCACCCGAGAAAGGACAGATACAAGAGTCCTAGGTTTGCTCTTCAGAATCCTGAAGGGGGCTGCTCCGAAATATCTTATAAGTAGGTTCAAACCTCTATCTTCTCACGGGCGCCCTATGAGAGCTGAAGACAACCTACTGCTCTCGATGCCTAGTCACAGTAGTGATTTCTTCTCGCACTCTTTCTCTGTACGTGGAACCCGTCTCTGGAATGCTTTACCCACCCGTATTAGGATAGCACCTAGTTTGTTTTGCTTCAAACGCAGGATAAAAGAACACTTGAACCCACGCTCATAAACTTTTCCTTATTTTTCCCTATATTTTCCTCCCTATTGCGTCCCTTGAGTCATTATAGGTTTATTGTTTGTTTTCTTTCTTAAATTTATTGTTTTGCTTTCCTGCTGCATTTAAATGATTAAATTTTAATTTATTAGTTTATTTTTACCGCATAACATGTTATTCCAGTAGGTTAAGGTTAGCTGTAACATATTGTTTTTAGGCAATAAGCTCGCTTTTTTTTAAATCAAATAAAGCGTTTAATTATTATTTTTAATTGCCTAATAAATATTAACAATTTTACTTTCCTGTTTAAGGAAAGTATTGTGGACGCACTTCTGTGTGTCTGTGTGTATTCTCCGACGATAGCGCCAAAACTGCACCGAATTGCAAAAATCGAATTCTTGGTTATTCTGGAGTTGGCGTAGAGCAGAAAGGGCAGTTTTAGCTCTAGCCCAAAATTATGTTTAGACCTGAAGAGAGTCGATTGTCAGCTGGTTTGGCTAAGGACAACCAGGATTTTAAACCATCTGTCACCAGCGTATCTAGACGGGACAACTTGGGTTGTCGACTACAACGGGCGAGCCCGTCACCACAGAAAGTTTTAACGATTAGTCGTTCTATCTCCCTGCAGTGAGCGTATAAGACTTGGGACAAAACAGTCCACCGTCTAGCTACGCCACAACCCGTAAGAGACCAACGCCTTAACCGCGAGATAGCCAGTAATGTTACCTGGCGGGCCGACACTCGCGCCCTTACTTCCAATTGTGACCAGATTTCTCCGGTCTCTCGATTGGTCCCGAGTTCGAGGTCGCTTGCGCGGTCCTCTCCCTTACGAAGCGGTGAAACGATGTATACCGAATTTATCGCGGACCACGGCGTCCTTTGCCCGGCTGTTCACCCAGGATCGGATGGCCGATGGTCATTTCAAGAGCAGTAGTCGTAAGGTCCGCAACCACCCCCGCTCTATAGGAAACAACTTGCGGTGTCGACTACAACGGGCGAGCCCGTCACCACAGGACGTTTTAACGATTAGTCGTTCTGTCGCCCTGCAGTGAACGTAGAAGACTTTGGACAGTACAATTCTACGTCCAGCTACGTCACAACCCGTGAGAGTCCAACGCCTTACCGCGAGTTAGCCAGGAATAAACCCGGCGGGCTCGAGATACTCGCGCCCTCACTTCCAATTGTGACCAGATTTCTCCGGTCTCTCGATTGGTTCCGAGTTCGAGGTCGCTTGCGCGGTCCTCTCCCTTACGAAGCGGTGAAACGGAGTGCACCGAATCTATCGCGGACCAAGGCGTCCTTTGCCCTATAGGAAACAGTACAGCTTCCAGACTCCTCCGACTGTTAGTCAGAGTTCACAATCGATTGGCTTGCGCCGCACGGTGCGCAGACCGTCTAGGAGCGCCAGAGGTTTGATTCCCAAGGGAAACTGACCAAGGCCAGAGTCCTACCCAGGTTCGCACCTCATGCGTGGAGGCCGTCGGATGGGTGTTGACCCGTGAGTGTGACCGACCCTGAACAGAATGGGTCTTCGTGGCCAACCCAGCATGGGCCCATTAACTCCCATCTAGACAGGACAGTTGGGTTTTGGTAAAATCTTAAATAAGAAAGGGCCATGACAAATGTGAGGTTAGACAATTGTTATAGATCCAGGCCTTACGAGGGCCAGAAATTAGCAAGGCATCTATTTTTGCCAGGCAACTTTTGAAATGCTCCATAACATGATCGCCAGACGTCTTTTCCTTGATGGTTGATTTTCCTGCCAGGGAATTTAAAATAGTTTTTTGGACCTATAAGTGAGATATTAGAGCCCTTATAGACCAATTTGGGGTAATATGATGTAAATTTTGTGTCTTTGCGGGAGAGTCCAAGGCAAAAACATTTGGAGGGCTTCACTTTTATACAGCCTGACCAGTCGCAGAACAGCTCCACTTTCTGTAAAAGCAGGGAAAGCTGCTTGTGGTTCCTGGTGATGAGAGTTAAGTCGTCGGCAAAAGCGAGGCACGACGAGGTATATTGGCCGTCTGTTTTAAAACGGTAGCCCCACTTCCTATCAAACTGGATCAGGCTTTCTAGCAGTATATTAAAAACGATATTAAAAATCGGCGGAGAGAGGCAACAGCCCTGAAGTAGTCCAATTGAAATAGTCCTAGGAAAATCCATATCCGGAAAAATGACACTTCGCCCGTGTTCATCATCAACAATGTGTCTGATTTAAACAAAGTTTCTTAATCTGCCTCTATGCTATTGTATACTTCCCATCGCTATTTAAGATGTACCTCTGTGAAACTATCGCACTTATCAGTGCCGTTCATTTCTTCGTATTGTATGTATTGAATTGCTTAGAAATAGTGTTATATACACCCGCTTCGTTCCTTCTCAGTATAAAAATGTTTGTAACCCTTGCTTTCACCGCTGCTTCGCTCACTCGCCGTTCACACGCGCAGGATGATCACGTCAGATACCGGTTTCTATACTGCATTTTCACTAGTCAGCTATGCTCGCCTATATCGTCTGCATACCCTGTTCGTAATAATTTTATTGTTTTATATTTAATAATTCATTTATCAGTCACAATGCTACTTACTAAATAAAATTTATATCCGTGTTCCTTCCAACCCAATAGATTTAACCCTGCTCTTCATGTTCCTCATGCTGGTACCAACTATAGGCAAAATGCATTTCTGTGGCAAACTAGTGACAATTGTAATTATTTGATTAAACGCTTTGACTTTGATCTATTCTGTACGAGTATTAACTCAGCTAGGCAGCAGCTGAACAGTGAATTCTTTAACATTAATTGTGGAATATTTTTTGATGTATTTTTAATCGTTAGCTTTATTTGAAAGGTCCAACATGTTTCTACAACGTTACCTAAACGTGAAAACCTTTAATTGGCTCTCTGTTATCCTACTCCTCTTTTTGTTAAATTATAATTAGCTGTTGGTTTTCCTAAAAATAAATAAATAAATAAATAAATAAATAAATGAATATGAAATAGTAGAATTGAATATTGATTTCCCCTTTTTCACTCTTTTAGGGATTGCATTTCGAAGAATTACTAAATACTAGTTATTAAATTTAAAAAGCTTTCTTTTATCCCTAAAATTGGCTTTTCTAGCTGGAATGTGTAAATATTCCCCTTTTCCCCGATCACTTTCTTTAGGAGTTGTTTGGCGAAAAATCGTCAATACAATTTCTAGGTATTTGTATGAGAAAAATTCAACAATTAAAATCGATCAGATATTTCGTCGGGCTTGAGATTTAATATGAAACCCGTACTGCCACATTTTATATTTTTCTCTTTATCAACTCGTGATTATTCCTATCTTGGGTTAACTTTTGAAAAACCGCCATATACTTATCTCATTACGTTAATATCAGATTATTTTCCTTAACTTTTACGTTTATAGCTTAACCGATTATAGAGATATCGTTTGTTTCCTTTTGACCCTTTTAGGGTGCGAATTTCGAAAAATCTCTAAATACCTATAACTTTTTAAATAAATTTTAAAAGCTAAATATTTGCCCTAAGTTATATTTTTCTTTCTTGACTTTTTATATTTTTCCGATTGACTTTGTATTGTATTTAACTCCCGATTATTCCCCTTAAAGAGAGTTTTAGATAAAAATCCCAAATATATTTTGTGGGTATATAAATAGGGAACCTTTTTTGAGTAAAACTGATGTGATATATTGACCGTGATTAAGAGATTTATAAAAACAGCAAAAAAAATATTTCAGCCCTATTCAATCACTACAACCCCGATTATTCCGTTTAATATACGTTTAGGGAAAAATCCTGAATTTAATTTTTAGGCAATTATTTAGGGAAACTTTTTTTAGTAAAACTGACCTGATATTTAATTACAGTTAAGAGATGTTGAGAAAACCGTAAATAAACATTTTAGCCCGTATAGACAACTTCAACCCCGATTATTCCCTTAATAAATAAATACAAACGGAGCTGCCATGGAATTCACCGACCGGAGTCGGGCCCATCATAATACTATTTTTTTTACACTTCTGGGGGGTGAGCAGTGGATTCCGGACTTACGAACCGGCTGTGGTAGGTTTAGGACAGCTGTCTTGCCACATGTGAGCGTTCACCTTGCCACCCATTCACTCCCCCTTCGAAGCCATAGAATTTGAGATGCGCAAATCGCAGTTTTAGATAATTTTTCTAAGAAAGAGTTGATTATTTTTCTGGAAAGGCCAAGATCTTTAAAGAGGTGAAATAGAGATTTAGCTGGCAGGCCACGAGCGCCAACTTCCACCGCGTGAAGGTGAACAGTGAAGCCGTTCCGGGTTACGGCATTTGCAAGATCATGGTATTTATTTAATTTGTACTCGTGGTCTTTTGGGATATTTGATTCCCATGGAACAGTTAATTCTACGATAAGAGCCACCTTCCGAGATAGAGAGTAAAGAGTTATATCTGGACGGAGGGCTGTGCATCCGAGACTTTCAGGGAATTTATACTGCTTAGAGACCGAATCAAAATCCAGAATCCAATCTGTAGCTTTCTCGATTATTGAGAAAGGTTTTGTAGTTTTACGGAAAAATCCTGAATTATTTGTTAGGCATTTATACGGGGAAACTTTCTTGAGTAAAACCTTTCTGATATTTAATCAGACTTAAAAGATATAAAGGAAACCGCAATCAAAGACTGTTAGCCCTTTTCGATCACTTCAATCCCGATTTTTCCATGTCAGAGATGCTTAGGGAAAAATCCTGAATTTCGTTTCTAGTCATTTACATGGGGATATTAACATTTATCTCATAGTGGGAATCTAACTACAGCGGTAGGTTGTTGTTGCTGATTGAAATATTTTTTGAACTACAGCCGGTCACATACATCACACTTGTGTCCGAACTCGTTCACGATAAACACGGACTTGAACCGGAGTGTAGCCAAATTCCAGCGCCTACGGTAATGAGTCGCACGCATTATCTGCTCTAAAGGTGGCCATGTACATATTGTTACTGTCTGGTGTAGCCTGGCAAATTCTGTTAGAATGATTATATATCGTTATATGAAATGTGATTTCACAGATTTCACTCTGAAAATGTGATTTCACAGTCGTCCGTTTTTATGAAATCTTCCAGATCACCTCTAGGTAAAAAACCCTAAATATTTGTTATATATTAACCTATATTACTTATAATAACTATAAACTGGATTTATGTTCAAAATATAGCTTTAATAAAATATTTTGAGCAGAAGAATTGTTTTAATTATACCTCGCGTTCTTGAGATATCGTGCGTGCAGCAGACGGGCATATGCAAACATTTTTCATTTTTGTCCTATTTTTAGTTCATTATACAGTCAATAATCAAAAGCAAAACGTCAAAACACTATTTTAGAGTACTGTTTTTTTGTTGGTGAACAACATAAGTTTGCACTCGTCATATGTTTGCGACAGCGTGAGCCTACGTAACTTCAATGAACATTGGAGGTTTTTAAACTGCTCATATTATTACAGGTACAATAACTTACGTGAATTTTCCACTTTCAGAAAAATGGGAAAATGAATTGTGTTCCGAAAAACAATTGAAATATTTCAAGGACCTCGAGAACATTCGAAGCGACGAAACAAAAAGGATAGTCGAACTTTTAAACGACGATAATTTAGGAGTGGCAGGGTCCTTTAGATCACTTAACCTAGATTAATTGATATATTATCATTAGAATATATACTATCTTTTGTTTAATTATTTGTTGTCATTATTATTAATTACGAGCTATAATAATCGAACGCTGGTCATCTATACTAATATTATAAAGAGGTAAAGTTTGTGACGTTGTATGAAGTAATCTCTGGATCTACTGAACCGATTTTGAAAATTCTTTTACCAATAGAAAGCCACGTTATTTGTGAGTGTCATAGGCTATGTATTAATTCGAAAAATGAAAAGACTTTTTCGTGGTAGTCGGATTTCCAAAGTAAGTCGGAAAAAACGGTCGAACAAAAACGTTTCTAACTAACGCTGCCTTAACGATGAGAGATATATGATTAAGTTCTAGAGATAAGTTGTAGAGCTTGATAATGCCTACCAAAAAGTCAGCGACAGAATATGTCTAAATTTTATATTTAAGTCAGTACTGCATAAATGGTTAAAGAGATAAGACACTCACAAATAAGACACACACAAGAAGACACTCACAAATAATGGTAATATAGTCAAATTGGCATGCAAATACATACATGCATATGCAGTAAAAATATAACCCTTCTTTTGGCAGTCAGGAAATAAATCATAGCACGTACTAACCGAACCACACTCATAATTTCATCACAGGTAAAAGGTTTTACCACCCATCGAAGTGGGCACGGGTCAGCTAGTTTTTAAAAATTGTAGTAATTTGCTTTTAACATTCGTGTAAAGTTTTTGAAAAGGATGTCATGCAGCTTCAAATCTTCCAATATTAAAACATAACGTTTCTTCAAATAATCATACATCCAGATTGATCGCCGCTGTTCATGTTTTTTCTTGCAATTATCAACACTAAATATGCCACACTGATTGGAATTAACATTTTTTTTTAATTATTTCGGATAGGATGATTGTATTTTCGATTATTATGTAAATAAGTTTGTTTATTATATATTCAATATATCTTCATACCAAGCTATCAATATATTATTCATTTTACAAAATTAATAAAAATATTTTTTAATCTGTGACATTTATTTTTATTTAGTATCAATAAGAACCTTTCCTGGATCTCACATTTCTGCAAAATAGGATTATCAATATTACTCAAGGGCTTACTTTGTTATATATACAGTAAATTAATCAACGAGCGTGTTTACCCCTGAATGTTCGCTCTGATCTGTTGTAGTGAGAGTATGCGTCAACTTTGTAGTTGCTGTTTGTAAACAAAACGAGTTGCTGTCATTATACAAAACAACAATAGTTGCTGTCATTATAAACAAAACGCAAACGGATTTATAACGTGAATTATGTAGCACCCGATGTTTCGGCGATGTTGCAACCGCTGTTGTCAAGGGTAGACTGAGTTTCTGTTGTTCATTATTTTATCCACATCGCTCTTCTCTATAATCTGTGTGATGCTACCCATGTCCCAAATTCTTTAGCCTTGTTAAGGTACCTACTGTGTTTTCGCTTACGATACGCGAAGAAGCACGCATATTATTTATGTCCTATTCTCTACGCAGACGCATGTCTGCGCAGAGAATAGGACAATTTCCATTATTTGTAATCCTGGTAAAAACCATTAATGACCCATTAGCAATAAATAGAGTAGGCAGTTGACGTAATATTTTTCTCACTTTTATAGCGTTACTAATGAGTTCTAGCGTCCTGGAAATTTGGGTAAATATGTAATTACACGAATATTTAAGAATTGTCGCTCGGGGTAAAAGGATCTTTTGTGATAGCTGGTGCAGTATTCTAGTTGTATTTATTATAGTGTTATTGTTGCTGATGTTTGCATCACGCCTTCAATGTAAGTTTTGTGAGGCGTTTTACGTTGGGGAAACCACCAACGCTCTCAGATTGAGGATGAATAATCACAGATCCTCAGTGAGAAACGATCTGTCTAATCTTCCGATTCCACTCCACGCTCGGTCGCATGGAAAACTCTTTAACGACTGTTTTACGGTTAAGGTGGTAAAGGCCTTCCCAGAGAACACGAAATTAAGCTCAAAACATGGGAACTGGGACATATTTGGGTACTTGGAGCTTGCCATGGCAAAGGCCTGAATATTCAACATTAATGATACAGACACATTCCATCCTATAGTATACACCCTTCTAATATATACATATATATCTATCTGTTTTTATACTCTCACAAACACACCCTCACAAACATACACACTCACACAAATAAACACACCCTCACTCACCCTCACACACACACACACACACACACACACACACAGTGTAGATACAAATTACACTATATATTAATTCTTCCACCTATATATTCTTATACACTCTACATATTCTCATACACTCTACATATCATTATTTATTTCCACATTACCAAATTCTAAATCCAATATTTTATTTAAAAATGCATTTTCCCGCCCATTACACCCCTCTCCCAGCACCACAGAGGAATGCGGGTAGTTGCAGGTGACAGCTTCCACTGCAGTATTCTTCTTGCCGCTGAAGAAGGAGCCACGGGCTCCGAAACGTCCGGCAAAGGTACAACCTTCACTAACCTTACAATTAAATAAATATATATATATATATATATATATATATATATATATATATATATATATATATATATATATATATATATATATATATATATATATATATATATATATATATATATATATATATATATATATATATATATATATATATATATATATATATATATATATATATATATATATATATATATATATATATATATATATATATATATATACATATATATATATATATATATATATATATATATATATATATATATATATATATATTTATATATATATATATATATATATATATATATATATATATATATATATATATATATATATATATACATATAATATATATATATTATATATATATATATATATATATATATATATATATATATATATATATATATATATATATATATATATATATATATATATATATATATATATATATATATATATATATATATATATATATATATATATATATATATATATATATATATATATATTATATATATATATATATATATAAATATATATATATATATAAATATATATATATATATATATATATATATAGTAGTAGTAGTAGTAGTAGTAGATGGAGTGGGGGGCTTGTTTCCAGCCCTTGATGTCACCTAGATCTGTAAGGTCTTTTGTAACTACCCACTGTGTGGTTAGGTCAATTGTCAGCTAGTAGCCCGGTACTTCATACCAGACTAAGTAGGTCACTGACCTTCAAGTTGGGCAGATCGCTGGGTTCGAGAAAGGCCCGTCCCAGTAAACTGTGTCTTTTGGCGGCGAGCCCTGGACAGCGGTCAACAATGTGTATGCTGTCTTCAGGTTCCTCGCCACATATTCGGCAATCCTTGCTCTCAGTCAAGCCAAGGTTGAATAGATGAGCTCTAAGGGTCGTGTGTCCGGTGAGGAGACCGATAGTGGTTCTAAGGTTCTTCTTGCTCATGTCAAGTAGGGCCTTGGTTTTCTTCTGTAGTGGTTGCTCCATCATGGCTTTTGCCTGGCGACATCCCTGACTGTTTCCAGGAAGCCCGATGTTCCTGCTCCAAGCAGTCCCTGATGATTTTCTTACCTGTAGCGAAGGGGACCCCTACAGCTGGCTCCACTGGGCAATCCAGTGTGCCCAGTTTTGCCAGTCTATCGGCCTCTTCGTTTCCGGGTATGCCTTGGTGACCCGGTATCCATATTAGGATGATTTTGTTGGATTTTCCCAATTTGTTGAGCTCCTGCATGCAGTCCCAGACCACAGAGGATTCTGTGGTGGCTTTAGCCAGAGCGTCCAGTGCTGCTCTGCTGTCAGAGCAGATGAGGATTTGTCTGTTTTTTACCTCAAGTCGACTTTGTAGTTTTATGCATTCCAATATGGCAAGTACCTCGGCTTGGAAAACCGTAGCGTATTGTCCAAGGGGGATGCTGATTCTGTGGTTGGTTTTGGGTCCGTACACGCCTGCCCCAAAACGTTCATTTGTTCCTGAGCCGTCGGTGAACCAGGCGTCTGCGTTGTGGCTTTGAAGCCACTGCGGATTTTTCCATTCTTCCCTGGTGGGGATTAGGATTTTATAGGATTTCTCTACCGAAATTTTTTTCCGTAGTCGATCCTGGGTCAGGGTGAATGGGCTTTGTGGAGGAGGTTTAGCTCAGGATGATTGTGCCCTCCACGCTTCCACTCGCCCAAACACTTCAGTCTGTATGCTGTAAGTCTGGCGGAGTGGATGATGAGCTTGTCCAGAGGCGGGCAGCAGAGTGCCACCTCTAATCCCGCTGTTGGGGTGGTCTTCATGACGCCAGTTGCAGCCCTCAGGTAGTTGAAGGCTTGAGCCCTCAGGTAGTTGACCTTGAAGGCTTTTAAGCATTTTTACTGTCTCAAGCTTTTTCACCCTGGACCACCAGACTATTGCAGCATAGGTTAGTCTAGGCAGCAGTACTGCCCTGTAGAGCCATAAGGCGACCCTGGGTTTGAACCCCCAGGTTTTTCCCATGACTCTTTTGCACGTCCACAACGAGGCATAGAAGGTTGTTCTCTTGCGCTCGAGGTGGTGCTTCCATTTGAGCTTTGGGTCTAGATAGACTCCAAGGTATTTAACTACTGTAGCGTATTCTATCTCCTTATCCCAGAGCTTGAGACACTCAACGGGTTCGGGTTTGTATTTTCTGGTGAAAATCATGGCCTTAGTCTTGCTTGGATTAGCGGATAGACCTCTGGCCTGGCACCAGTCTTGGGTGGTCTTAAGTGCTTTGTCCATGAGCTCCTTAAGTATTGATAGGAAGTTTCCTCTGACTACTATGGCCACGTCATCAGCGTAGCCGTAGACAGAGAGGCCTAGGTTTTGTAGATCTATTAGGAGTTCATCTACAACGATGCTCCACAAGAGGGGGGAGATGACTCCACCCTGTGGACAGCCCTTAGCAGGGATTCCCGTGATGGAGGTGTCGCCTTGATAGACGGTCAGATTCCTATTTGATAGCATACTCAATGTCCAGTCAATAATGGTCTCTGGTATTCCTCGTCTGTGCATAGCGTTTTTTATAGTTGCATATGATGTGGTGTCAAATGCTCCTTCGATGTCCAGGAATACTCCCAGAGCGTAACCTTTCGCCGCTAACTGTGTCTCTATTGTGCTCACCAGGTGATGTAGGGCAGTGTCCGTAGATCTGCCCTCCCTATAGGCATACTGAGCATCCGCAAGCGGTTGAAGAGCTAGGTGGTTGTTTTTCAAGTAGCCGTCAACTAGTCTCTCCAGTGATTTCAGGAGAAAGGAGGTGAGGCTAATGGGTCTGTAGTCTTTGGCAAAGATGTGGCCGTTCCTGCCTGCCTTTGGAATGAACGTGACTCTTGCGCTGCTCCAGGCATGAGGGAAGTGTCTGAGGGCTATGCTGGCTCTGAGTACCTTTGTTAGAGGGCCCAGCAGCTGGCTTAACCCTTTTTGTAGTAGGACTGGGTATATTCCATCCGGTCCAGGTGATTTGTAGGGGTCGAAGGTGCTCACGGCCCATTCTACTGCTTTTGGATTAACTATCTTGGCTGCAAGGGCCCACTCCCTGGGCTTGTGGAGCCTCTTGGAGTTCTCCCCTGCGGCAATTGGGTGTGAGGATTCCTGGAAGCCCGGAAAGTGTGTTTCCATTAGGAGCTTCAAGGTTTCCTTGGTGTCGCTTGTGTGTCCCCCCTCTGGTCGTTTAAGGCATCCCAGCTGGGGGCGGTTGTTAGAGCTGAGGATCTTGTTGAGCCTGGAGGCTTCGGAAGCTGTTTCCACGCTCTCACAAAAGTCCCTCCAGCTTCTTCGTTTGGCTTTAACAATGGCCTTGTTGTATTCGTTTCGGGCGTTTTTGTATTCCTCCCAAAGATGTTGCGAGTTAGTGTTGTGATTTCTCGCCCTATTGAAACACCTTCTCAGCGTAAGCCTGAGCTTGGTCAGCTCTGGGTTCCACCATGGGACCTTTTTCGAGAGGTTTTTTTGTTTCAAAGGGCAATTCTGCTCGTAGGCGTCTATAACGGCATTAGACAGTGATAGTGCAGCTGTTTCTAGTTGCTCTTTGGTGTGGAATCGATTCGGAACCGTGGTGAGCTTGATAGCCAGGTCCCTATCGAATCCTTCCCAGTTGGTATTTCTAGGGTTGCGAGCCCACTGAATTTCCAATGAGTGCCGAAGCGTTAGATGGATCTGCCTATGGTCCGAGCCTGAGGGTTCATCTGAGACCCTCCAGTCTTGAACCAGGTCGGCCACTTCTTTTGTGCAGATCGTGATGTCCAGTACCTCCTGTCTTCTTGAGTCTATGAAGGTAGGTTCTATTCCTCTGTTGAGGATGGTGAGTTCATTGCCTAGGATAAAGTCATGCAGGCTTACCCCCCTCGGGTTTATGTTGGAACTACCCCAGCACACGTGGTGGGAGTTCGCATCGCAACCCAGAAGGAGTTGGAGCCCGCGTTGTTTCGCATATGTCACTAGGTTGGTTATATCTTCTTGCGGTGGCAGGTCAGTGGAGTCATAAGGCATGTATGCTGACCCAATGAGTAGATCCACCGTTCTGTTTCCTGTCAAGTTGATTTTTGTTAAAACGACCGTTAGGTCATCGCCGCTGAGTTGTGGCAGAAAAGTGGCTGTAACGCCCTTAGTGACCACGCAGGTCCTGAGTTTCCGAGTCGGTTGGGCCTTATGAATGGTTCCGCAACCTCCTAATCCACTTATAGTATCCCTAACAATCCAAGGTTCTTGGATTAGTGCTATACTTGTCTGCGCCACAGCCATGCTCCTGGTTAATATCGCCGAGGCGCTTTTGCTGTGGTGCAAGTTGATCTGGATTATGGGGACTTTTAGGTGGTTCATTTTGCTGTACCTCCTTCCGTTCCCTCCACTGCGTCCGACTCCTTCCTAGGCTTATTATCGAGCAGCCTTACGGATGCCCGTGCTAGCCCACAGTAGGGTCGGAAGTTGCAGGCCCTGAGAGTGGTCAATGAGGAGTCGCTCACCAGACAGGCGAAGTGGACGCTCGAGGCGTCCTTCTTCGTGCTCCCCCTAGCGACGGCCCACCCATCGGTCTTCAGACCTGGGTTTTGCCTGTCGAGGAGTAGAAGTACTTTCTCGACAGTGTACTTGGGCTCCTCCAAGTGGACCACCACTCGATGGCGTTTGGGCAGCTCATCGACCGGCAGCACACACACGGATTCACCTTGGACGAGTAAGTCTGTGGAAAGGCTTCTGAGCCAGTTCCCCGTCTCCTCATCTGCGCAGGAGAAGACGATTGCACCGTCCCTCTCCCAGCTGCCGGTAAAGGATGGTGTTTTAGTGCCAACAGGAATTTCCATGATGGCGTCCACAATCTTGTCCCGGATGGCTTCTATGTCGCCGGCTTCAAGTTTTTGTCAGGGTAGCCCCTTATTATGAGGGCTAGCCTGAGGAGTCCTTTTGTGGCCTGGGCGTAAGAACCTTGGTCGGAGACTTTCGGTCTTTTCCCTGTCGCCTGATGGGAGGGGCTTGGGGTGTTTGACCCTTGTCTGGGGCGTTTAGGAGCCCCAGGGGCCTCTGCAGTCCCGTCCTCCGGCTTAGAGTTAGCACTGGAGGCTCGGGGGTTAGGTTAATACTTAAGGAGCTCATGGACAAAGCACTTAAGACCACCCAAGACTGGTGCCAGGCCAGAGGTCTATCCGCTAATCCAAGCAAGACTAAGGCCATGATTTTCACCAGAAAATACAAACCCGAACCCGTTGAGTGTCTCAAGCTCTGGGATAAGGAGATAGAATACGCTACAGTAGTTAAATACCTTGGAGTCTATCTAGACCCAAAGCTCAAATGGAAGCACCACCTCGAGCGCAAGAGAACAACCTTCTATGCCTCGTTGTGGACGTGCAAAAGAGTCATGGGAAAAACCTGGGGGTTCAAACCCAGGGTCGCCTTATGGCTCTACAGGGCAGTACTGCTGCCTAGACTAACCTATGCTGCAATAGTCTGGTGGTCCAGGGTGAAAAAGCTTGAGACAGTAAAAATGCTTAAAAGCCTTCAAGGTCAACTACCTGAGGGCTCAAGCCTTCAACTACCTGAGGGTTGCAACTGGCGTCATGAAGACCACCCCAACAGCGGGATTAGAGGTGGCACTCTGCTGCCCGCCTCTGGACAAGCTCATCATCCACTCCGCCAGACTTACAGCATACAGACTGAAGTGTTTGGGCGAGTGGAAGCGTGGAGGGCACAATCATCCTGAGCTAAACCTCCTCCACAAAGCCCATTCACCCTGACCCAGGATCGACTACGGAAAAAAATTTCGGTAGAGAAATCCTATAAAATCCTAATCCCCACCAGGGAAGAATGGAAAAATCCGCAGTGGCTTCAAAGCCACAACGCAGACGCCTGGTTCACCGACGGCTCAGGAACAAATGAACGTTTTGGGGCAGGCGTGTACGGACCCAAAACCAACCACAGAATCAGCATCCCCCTTGGACAATACGCTACGGTTTTCCAAGCCGAGGTACTTGCCATATTGGAATGCATAAAACTACAAAGTCGACTTGAGGTAAAAAACAGACAAATCCTCATCTGCTCTGACAGCAGAGCAGCACTGGACGCTCTGGCTAAAGCCACCACAGAATCCTCTGTGGTCTGGGACTGCATGCAGGAGCTCAACAAATTGGGAAAATCCAACAAAATCACCCTAATATGGATACCGGGTCACCAAGGCATACCCGGAAACGAAGAGGCCGATAGACTGGCAAAACTGGGCACACTGGATTGCCCAGTGGAGCCAGCTGTAGGGGTCCCCTTCGCTACAGGTAAGAAAATCATCAGGGACTGCTTGGAGCAGGAACATCGGGCTTCCTGGAAACAGTCAGGGATGTCGCCAGGCAAAAGCCATGATGGAGCAACCACTACAGAAGAAAACCAAGGCCCTACTTGACATGAGCAAGAAGAACCTTAGAACCACTATCGGTCTCCTCACCGGACACACGACCCTTAGAGCTCATCTATTCAACCTTGGCTTGACTGAGAGCAAGGATTGCCGAATATGTGGCGAGGAACCTGAAGACAGCATACACATTGTTGACCGCTGTCCAGGGCTCGCCGCCAAAAGACACAGTTTACTGGGACGGGCCTTTCTCGAACCCAGCGATCTGCCCAACTTGAAGGTCAGTGACCTACTTAGTCTGGTAAGAAGTACCGGGCTACTAGCTGACAATTGACCTAACCACACAGTGGGTAGTTACAAAAGACCTTACAGATCTAGGTGACATCAAGGGCTGGAAACAAGCCCCCCACTCCATCTACTACTACTACTACTACTACTATATATATATATATATATATATATATATATTTATATATATATATATATATATATATATATATATATATATATATATTTATATATATATATATATATATATATATATATATATATATATATATATATATATATATATATATATATATATATATATATATATATATATATATATATATATATATATATATATATATATATATATATATATATATATATATATATATATATATATATATATATATATATATATATATATATATATATATATATATATATATATATATATATATATATATATATATATATATATATATATATATATATATATATATATATATATATATATATATATATATATATATATATATATATATATATATATATATATATATATATATATATATATATATTTATTTAATTGTAAGGTTAGTGAAGGTTGTACCTTTGCCGGACGTTTCGGAGCCCGTGGCTCCTTCTTCAGCGGCAAGAAGAATACTGCAGTGGAAGCTGTCACCTGCAACTACCCGCATTCCTCTGTGGTGCTGGGAGAGGGGTGTAATGGGCGGGAAAATGCATTTTTAAATAAAATATTGGATTTAGAATTTGGTAATGTGGAAATAAATAATGATATGTAGAGTGTATGAGAATATGTAGAGTGTATAAGAATATATAGGTGGAAGAATTAATATATAGTGTAATTTGTATCTACACTGTGTGTGTGTGTGTGTGTGTGTGTGTGTGTGAGGGTGAGTGAGGGTGTGTTTATTTGTGTGAGTGTGTATGTTTGTGAGGGTGTGTTTGTGAGAGTATAAAAACAGATAGATATATATGTATATATTAGAAGGGTGTATACTATAGGATGGAATGTGTCTGTATCATTAATGTTGAATATTCAGGCCTTTGCCATGGCAAGCTCCAAGTACCCAAATATGTCCCAGTTCCCATGTTTTGAGCTTAATTTCGTGTTCTCTGGGAAGGCCTTTACCACCTTAACCGTAAAACAGTCGTTAAAGAGTTTTCCATGCGACCGAGCGTGGAGTGGAATCGGAAGATTAGACAGATCGTTTCTCACTGAGGATCTGTGATTATTCATCCTCAATCTGAGAGCGTTGGTGGTTTCCCCAACGTAAAACGCCTCACAAAACTTACATTGAAGGCGTGATGCAAACATCAGCAACAATAACACTATAATAAATACAACTAGAATACTGCACCAGCTATCACAAAAGATCCTTTTACCCCGAGCGACAATTCTTAAATATTCGTGTAATTACATATTTACCCAAATTTCCAGGACGCTAGAACTCATTAGTAACGCTATAAAAGTGAGAAAAATATTACGTCAACTGCCTACTCTATTTATTGCTAATGGGTCATTAATGGTTTTTACCAGGATTACAAATAATGGAAATTGTCCTATTCTCTGCGCAGACATGCGTCTGCGTAGAGAATAGGACATAAATAATATGCGTGCTTCTTCGCGTATCGTAAGCGAAAACACAGTAGGTACCTTAACAAGGCTAAAGAATTTGGGACATGGGTAGCATCACACAGATTATAGAGAAGAGCGATGTGGATAAAATAATGAACAACAGAAACTCAGTCTACCCTTGACAACAGCGGTTGCAACATCGCCGAAACATCGGGTGCTACATAATTCACGTTATAAATCCGTTTGCGTTTTGTTTATAATGACAGCAACTATTGTTGTTTTGTATAATGACAGCAACTCGTTTTGTTTACAAACAGCAACTACAAAGTTGACGCATACTCTCACTACAACAACAGATCAGAGCGAACATTCAGGGGTAAACACGCTCGTTGATTAATTTACTGTATATATAACAAAGTAAGCCCTTGAGTAATATTGATAATCCTATTTTGCAGAAATGTGAGATCCAGGAAAGGTTCTTATTGATACTAAATAAAAATAAATGTCACAGATTAAAAAATATTTTTATTAATTTTGTAAAATGAATAATATATTGATAGCTTGGTATGAAGATATATTGAATATATAATAAACAAACTTATTTACATAATAATCGAAAATACAATCATCCTATCCGAAATAATTAAAAAAAAATGTTAATTCCAATCAGTGTGGCATATTTAGTGTTGATAATTGCAAGAAAAAACATGAACAGCGGCGATCAATCTGGATGTATGATTATTTGAAGAAACGTTATGTTTTAATATTGGAAGATTTGAAGCTGCATGACATCCTTTTCAAAAACTTTACACGAATGTTAAAAGCAAATTACTACAATTTTTAAAAACTAGCTGACCCGTGCCCACTTCGATGGGTGGTAAAACCTTTTACCTGTGATGAAATTATGAGTGTGGTTCGGTTAGTACGTGCTATGATTTATTTCCTGACTGCCAAAAGAAGGGTTATATTTTTACTGCATATGCATGTATGTATTTGCATGCCAATTTGACTATATTACCATTATTTGTGAGTGTCTTCTTGTGTGTGTCTTATTTGTGAGTGTCTTATCTCTTTAACCATTTATGCAGTACTGACTTAAATATAAAATTTAGACATATTCTGTCGCTGACTTTTTGGTAGGCATTATCAAGCTCTACAACTTATCTCTAGAACTTAATCATATATCTCTCATCGTTAAGGCAGCGTTAGTTAGAAACGTTTTTGTTCGACCGTTTTTTCCGACTTACTTTGGAAATCCGACTACCACGAAAAAGTCTTTTCATTTTTCGAATTAATACATAGCCTATGACACTCACAAATAACGTGGCTTTCTATTGGTAAAAGAATTTTCAAAATCGGTTCAGTAGATCCAGAGATTACTTCATACAACGTCACAAACTTTACCTCTTTATAATATTAGTATAGATGACCAGCGTTCGATTATTATAGCTCGTAATTAATAATAATGACAACAAATAATTAAACAAAAGATAGTATATATTCTAATGATAATATATCAATTAATCTAGGTTAAGTGATCTAAAGGACCCTGCCACTCCTAAATTATCGTCGTTTAAAAGTTCGACTATCCTTTTTGTTTCGTCGCTTCGAATGTTCTCGAGGTCCTTGAAATATTTCAATTGTTTTTCGGAACACAATTCATTTTCCCATTTTTCTGAAAGTGGAAAATTCACGTAAGTTATTGTACCTGTAATAATATGAGCAGTTTAAAAACCTCCAATGTTCATTGAAGTTACGTAGGCTCACGCTGTCGCAAACATATGACGAGTGCAAACTTATGTTGTTCACCAACAAAAAAACAGTACTCTAAAATAGTGTTTTGACGTTTTGCTTTTGATTATTGACTGTATAATGAACTAAAAATAGGACAAAAATGAAAAATGTTTGCATATGCCCGTCTGCTGCACGCACGATATCTCAAGAACGCGAGGTATAATTAAAACAATTCTTCTGCTCAAAATATTTTATTAAAGCTATATTTTGAACATAAATCCAGTTTATAGTTATTATAAGTAATATAGGTTAATATATAACAAATATTTAGGGTTTTTTACCTAGAGGTGATCTGGAAGATTTCATAAAAACGGACGACTGTGAAATCACATTTTCAGAGTGAAATCTGTGAAATCACATTTATTATAACGATATATAATCATTCTAACAGAATTTGCCAGGCTACACCAGACAGTAACAATATGTACATGGCCACCTTTAGAGCAGATAATGCGTGCGACTCATTACCGTAGGCGCTGGAATTTGGCTACACTCCGGTTCAAGTCCGTGTTTATCGTGAACGAGTTCGGACACAAGTGTGATGTATGTGACCGGCTGTAGTTCAAAAAATATTTCAATCAGCAACAACAACCTACCGCTGTAGTTAGATTCCCACTATGAGATAAATGTTAATATCCCCATGTAAATGACTAGAAACGAAATTCAGGATTTTTCCCTAAGCATCTCTGACATGGAAAAATCGGGATTGAAGTGATCGAAAAGGGCTAACAGTCTTTGATTGCGGTTTCCTTTATATCTTTTAAGTCTGATTAAATATCAGAAAGGTTTTACTCAAGAAAGTTTCCCCGTATAAATGCCTAACAAATAATTCAGGATTTTTCCGTAAACATCTATTTAAGGGAATAATCGGGGTTGAAGTTGTCTATACGGGCTAAAATGTTTATTTACGGTTTTCTCAACATCTCTTAACTGTAATTAAATATCAGGTCAGTTTTACTAAAAAAAGTTTCCCTAAATAATTGCCTAAAAATTAAATTCAGGATTTTTCCCTAAACGTATATTAAACGGAATAATCGGGGTTGTAGTGATTGAATAGGGCTGAAATATTTTTTTTGCTGTTTTTATAAATCTCTTAATCACGGTCAATATATCACATCAGTTTTACTCAAAAAAGGTTCCCTATTTATATACCCACAAAATATATTTGGGATTTTTATCTAAAACTCTCTTTAAGGGGAATAATCGGGAGTTAAATACAATACAAAGTCAATCGGAAAAATATAAAAAGTCAAGAAAGAAAAATATAACTTAGGGCAAATATTTAGCTTTTAAAATTTATTTAAAAAGTTATAGGTATTTAGAGATTTTTCGAAATTCGCACCCTAAAAGGGTCAAAAGGAAACAAACGATATCTCTATAATCGGTTAAGCTATAAACGTAAAAGTTAAGGAAAATAATCTGATATTAACGTAATGAGATAAGTATATGGCGGTTTTTCAAAAGTTAACCCAAGATAGGAATAATCACGAGTTGATAAAGAGAAAAATATAAAATGTGGCAGTACGGGTTTCATATTAAATCTCAAGCCCGACGAAATATCTGATCGATTTTAATTGTTGAATTTTTCTCATACAAATACCTAGAAATTGTATTGACGATTTTTCGCCAAACAACTCCTAAAGAAAGTGATCGGGGAAAAGGGGAATATTTACACATTCCAGCTAGAAAAGCCAATTTTAGGGATAAAAGAAAGCTTTTTAAATTTAATAACTAGTATTTAGTAATTCTTCGAAATGCAATCCCTAAAAGAGTGAAAAAGGGGAAATCAATATTCAATTCTACTATTTCATATTCATTTATTTATTTATTTATTTATTTATTTATTTTTAGGCAAACCAACAGCTAATTATAATTTAACAAAAAGAGGAGTAGGATAACAGAGAGCCAATTAAAGGTTTTCACGTTTAGGTAACGTTGTAGAAACATGTTGGACCTTTCAAATAAAGCTAACGATTAAAAATACATCAAAAAATATTCCACAATTAATGTTAAAGAATTCACTGTTCAGCTGCTGCCTAGCTGAGTTAATACTCGTACAGAATAGATCAAAGTCAAAGCGTTTAATCAAATAATTACAATTGTCACTAGTTTGCCACAGAAATGCATTTTGCCTATAGTTGGTACCAGCATGAGGAACATGAAGAGCAGGGTTAAATCTATTGGGTTGGAAGGAACACGGATATAAATTTTATTTAGTAAGTAGCATTGTGACTGATAAATGAATTATTAAATATAAAACAATAAAATTATTACGAACAGGGTATGCAGACGATATAGGCGAGCATAGCTGACTAGTGAAAATGCAGTATAGAAACCGGTATCTGACGTGATCATCCTGCGCGTGTGAACGGCGAGTGAGCGAAGCAGCGGTGAAAGCAAGGGTTACAAACATTTTTATACTGAGAAGGAACGAAGCGGGTGTATATAACACTATTTCTAAGCAATTCAATACATACAATACGAAGAAATGAACGGCACTGATAAGTGCGATAGTTTCACAGAGGTACATCTTAAATAGCGATGGGAAGTATACAATAGCATAGAGGCAGATTAAGAAACTTTGTTTAAATCAGACACATTGTTGATGATGAACACGGGCGAAGTGTCATTTTTCCGGATATGGATTTTCCTAGGACTATTTCAATTGGACTACTTCAGGGCTGTTGCCTCTCTCCGCCGATTTTTAATATCGTTTTTAATATACTGCTAGAAAGCCTGATCCAGTTTGATAGGAAGTGGGGCTACCGTTTTAAAACAGACGGCCAATATACCTCGTCGTGCCTCGCTTTTGCCGACGACTTAACTCTCATCACCAGGAACCACAAGCAGCTTTCCCTGCTTTTACAGAAAGTGGAGCTGTTCTGCGACTGGTCAGGCTGTATAAAAGTGAAGCCCTCCAAATGTTTTTGCCTTGGACTCTCCCGCAAAGACACAAAATTTACATCATATTACCCCAAATTGGTCTATAAGGGCTCTAATATCTCACTTATAGGTCCAAAAAACTATTTTAAATTCCCTGGCAGGAAAATCAACCATCAAGGAAAAGACGTCTGGCGATCATGTTATGGAGCATTTCAAAAGTTGCCTGGCAAAAATAGATGCCTTGCTAATTTCTGGCCCTCGTAAGGCCTGGATCTATAACAATTGTCTAACCTCACATTTGTCATGGCCCTTTCTTATTTAAGATTTTACCAAAACCCAACTGTCCTGTCTAGATGGGAGTTAATGGGCCCATGCTGGGTTGGCCACGAAGACCCATTCTGTTCAGGGTCGGTCACACTCACGGGTCAACACCCATCCGACGGCCTCCACGCATGAGGTGCGAACCTGGGTAGGACTCTGGCCTTGGTCAGTTTCCCTTGGGAATCAAACCTCTGGCGCTCCTAGACGGTCTGCGCACCGTGCGGCGCAAGCCAATCGATTGTGAACTCTGACTAACAGTCGGAGGAGTCTGGAAGCTGTACTGTTTCCTATAGGGCAAAGGACGCCTTGGTCCGCGATAGATTCGGTGCACTCCGTTTCACCGCTTCGTAAGGGAGAGGACCGCGCAAGCGACCTCGAACTCGGAACCAATCGAGAGACCGGAGAAATCTGGTCACAATTGGAAGTGAGGGCGCGAGTATCTCGAGCCCGCCGGGTTTATTCCTGGCTAACTCGCGGTAAGGCGTTGGACTCTCACGGGTTGTGACGTAGCTGGACGTAGAATTGTACTGTCCAAAGTCTTCTACGTTCACTGCAGGGCGACAGAACGACTAATCGTTAAAACGTCCTGTGGTGACGGGCTCGCCCGTTGTAGTCGACACCGCAAGTTGTTTCCTATAGAGCGGGGGTGGTTGCGGACCTTACGACTACTGCTCTTGAAATGACCATCGGCCATCCGATCCTGGGTGAACAGCCGGGCAAAGGACGCCGTGGTCCGCGATAAATTCGGTATACATCGTTTCACCGCTTCGTAAGGGAGAGGACCGCGCAAGCGACCTCGAACTCGGGACCAATCGAGAGACCGGAGAAATCTGGTCACAATTGGAAGTAAGGGCGCGAGTGTCGGCCCGCCAGGTAACATTACTGGCTATCTCGCGGTTAAGGCGTTGGTCTCTTACGGGTTGTGGCGTAGCTAGACGGTGGACTGTTTTGTCCCAAGTCTTATACGCTCACTGCAGGGAGATAGAACGACTAATCGTTAAAACTTTCTGTGGTGACGGGCTCGCCCGTTGTAGTCGACAACCCAAGTTGTCCCGTCTAGATACGCTGGTGACAGATGGTTTAAAATCCTGGTTGTCCTTAGCCAAACCAGCTGACAATCGACTCTCTTCAGGTCTAAACATAATTTTGGGCTAGAGCTAAAACTGCCCTTTCTGCTCTACGCCAACTCCAGAATAACCAAGAATTCGATTTTTGCAATTCGGTGCAGTTTTGGCGCTATCGTCGGAGAATACACACAGACACACAGAAGTGCGTCCACAATACTTTCCTTAAACAGGAAAGTAAAATTGTTAATATTTATTAGGCAATTAAAAATAATAATTAAACGCTTTATTTGATTTAAAAAAAAGCGAGCTTATTGCCTAAAAACAATATGTTACAGCTAACCTTAACCTACTGGAATAACATGTTATGCGGTAAAAATAAACTAATAAATTAAAATTTAATCATTTAAATGCAGCAGGAAAGCAAAACAATAAATTTAAGAAAAAAAACAAACAATAAACCTATAATGACTCAAGGGACGCAATAGGGAGGAAAATATAGGGAAAAATAAGGAAAAGTTTATGAGCGTGGGTTCAAGTGTTCTTTTATCCTGCGTTTGAAGCAAAACAAACTAGGTGCTATCCTAATACGGGTGGGTAAAGCATTCCAGAGACGGGTTCCACGTACAGAGAAAGAGTGCGAGAAGAAATCACTACTGTGACTAGGCATCGAGAGCAGTAGGTTGTCTTCAGCTCTCATAGGGCGCCCGTGAGAAGATAGAGGTTTGAACCTACTTATAAGATATTTCGGAGCAGCCCCCTTCAGGATTCTGAAGAGCAAACCTAGGACCCTTGTATCTGTCCTTTCTCGGGTGGCCAGCCAGTGAAGTCTCCTTCTGTACTGCGTAATATGGTCAAACTTTCTTAGGTCATAAATGAATCGAATGCAGACATTTTGCAGCCTTTCTACCCTGGTGGCTAGATCTTCCTTGATGTCGAGAAAGGCAGCATCTGAATAATCAAGGAGAGGGAGGAGAATAGATTGGCAGATTGTGATTTTGCTTTCCTCGGGGAGAAAATTCTCGAGTTTCTTTATTGCATGAAAGCGACCAAAGAGATTACGTCTCATCTCCTCTTGATTGGTTGTAATAAAAAATTTTTGGTTGTAATATAAAATATGTAATATAAAAATCTTGGTTGTAATAAAAAATTCCCATATAAATGCCTAGAAAATATATATATTCAGGACTTTTTCTTTAGGAACTCCTAAACAGAAAAGGAAAAAAAAGAAAAACATATCTTTAAACTAGAAAAATGATTCGAAAAAAAATGTTATTTTAGAATAATGAGAATGTATTAAAACTTTCCCTCACGAATAACATGAAGGTCCACTTGAAGGGTAATTATTGTTTTAGCTGTGTAATTATCCGAACTTCTAATCAAAATAGGATAAGGAGAATATCGCTATTGCGAGGGGACAATGACCATCCCTGCAGGGCAAGGACAAAAAGGAAGACCCTCGCAGACCTTACAGCCAGAATATACTCTGATATCGCTGATATTAAGCAGAAATCTATGAACAGGCTGTGCGAGCGAGCCATTCTGACCCCTCAAAAACAACAAGGCTGCAGTCATCAGACACTTTACTTAAATTATTTTAAAGGGCAGAAATGGAGTAGGTCTGTAAACTCGGTGGTTCAAATGAATGAGAACGTTGCATCAATAAGTCCCAATGGTAGTCACTGAAGGAGGCAGGAATCGACTTGAAGGAGAACTGCTCCTCACATAGGCAGAAATATGTGGCCTGCTACACCAGAGCTCACCTAGCAGTCTGGTTTTACTAGTACCGAGGGGAGAAACAGCAATATTTACTGCGAAGGGTTAAGTAAACAATATTTTTTTAAAATGTTATTTATCAGGTTTGTACAACCTAATATTTAAAATACCGTTAAACCCTAAACCTTTCCGCTTAAGTTTTTATTAACCCTTTCTATTTTAGCTAACCATTCTTGGTTAGACGCTTACATATGCCTAAAATGGTATCTAATCAATATTGGTTAGGGCGCTCCGCGCTTTGCTAACTTTGTAATATTTATTCTATATTATCTTAATTGTTTTACGAGATAATGTCATAAATGTTTTATATTTCAAATTTCAATGCGATCATTTTACAGTTATTGTTTTTACGATCCGTATAGTAGTTTAAAAGTTATGGTCGTTTTTTCTCAAGGCTATCGACTTTACGCGCAAAACTGTCCCGGGCAGAAGTGACACTAAATTTTTACTCCGCGATATCAAGGGTTAAATGCCTAAGTAACACAACAATAAATTAATATAGTTTGACCTTGAAATATAACTCTCAATACTTACTCGCAAATCTCATTTTACGTGAATCTCTTTAGATAAGCTATATCTTTTACGGTTCCGATCCAAAATATTAAACCGCTGACAAAAATTATCTTTAACGCAGGCGAAGCTGCAGGTAGAAGCTAGTAACTTATAAAAAGATTCTATAAAATATTTAGATTACATAGAAACATAGATTTGATGGTTGAATGGAATTTTTATGGTGATCATACCAAATATTTCTTCAGATGCCATTTCTTCACCGCCGTATTCCTTAGGTAGAATCTCTCTTGGAATATCCTGGTAGAGACTGTCCAGGTCAGGATGGACCTTTATACGGTTCGCCAGTTTAGAAGGAAGTGTGAATTTAAAAAACTTCAATAGCCATTCCAGCAGTGTATTTGGGAAAAGAATGTGCAGACTTGCCACTCGGTTTCCGTAGGCTTTCTGAAATGAAAATCATATTGAAAAGATTATATTTGTTTGTTTCCAAAAATAATGTGTATAATTTGTGATAAATTAAAACGTTACGCGGGACGGTGCTTCTATACCCCTAAGTTTATCACGACTAGGCGAAGGACAGCGCACTTCACTATGGGTAGGCACAATTTAACACTACCCCGTCCGAATTTAGAATTATTCAAAAAGTATCAAATTTATATTGTAATGACACGCTTCAATAAGCAACTGCAAACAATTTAAAATTTGTAGTGATAGAAATACTTTCCTTTTTTTTATTTTTCCCTAATTTTTACTTGAATATTATGTTACAACTTGTACAACGTTAATAACATAACAATATGACAACAACATTACAACATGAAAATTGTCCGTTGATTTCAACCTTCTAAAATTATAAGAAATATATTGGTAGGAGAAAATTGCTTAATATTGTTGCGTCCAGATAAACAAGATGAAATATAATCCGTCAAAAAGTCAATCTTCAAGAAAAGTTTAATGTACTACTTCGTCAAGAAACGTCATAAAACAAAATGTAGTTTTAGACTTCAATTTGAATTATTGTAATATTCATAGATAAACACAAATTCATCACAGAATGTATATATGTATAAATTACAGGTTACCTTCCGTAGCTTTGCATGGGAAGAGTTTTAAAATAATTATTTGGGATGAAGTTTAATTTTGGTCTAGAATGCAGAAGGTAGGACGGACGCACGGACGGGCGGACAGTAGGTGGAACGAAAATGACAATTTTTCTTTTTTTTTAGATTTTAGTTTGGTAATAGTGCGGAAAAAATGCCTTTTAGGTTCAAAAACAATTAAAAAAAATTGGTAGCTATATTAATACATCTTGAGGTTGCTCAAAGACCTTAAAATTTTAAAAGAAAAAAAAATGGACTTTGATAAATTATTTTTTATACATTCCTCGTAAATATAACGTTACAAAAGATAGTATTAAGTACTTGTATATGCATTATAATTGAAAAAAAATATTAGTGACAAAAGAGTCCTTGACTATTTGCTTGGAAAGTTTTGGGGTGACACTACCGATTTTTTTCATTACTTCTGTATATGTATATTCGTATTCTAATCCACTTACGCTATATATTGCACCGTCGACAGTAACATTCGTTTAATTTCGTAATATTCTCGAGGCAGAGCCGTATGACTGGGTCTGTTTTTGACGTCATTCCCTGAGAATTTCATCTTTTTACGCATGCATTGCGTCACAATTATATACTGCTATGGGAATGCGCCACCATGGCTTATCAATGTCCCCGTAGGCAATCTTTGTACTGTACGCGCCCAAGCTCCAAAAGAAACGGACTGACTGCGCCGCCCCCGACCGTCGCTGCATACCGCGCACTCTCCAAGTACTAGTAGGTACTAGGATAATACTAGTAATGGGCCCCGGATTCCCCGGTGCTTGCGCGCGGACAGTAGTTTATAACTACTCATGAAGTTTTAGCGATACCTCATTGGCTCGAATAGAACATTGATACCTGCCAACAATTGTGAGTAATTGACAATTTCGATTCTCGTACAGAAGTGACACGTCAGAAACGACTCGCCGATCTTTAAGTAACAACTTATTGAATTGTCTAAGCTTTTACTAATTTTTATTTTTTTATTTTTGACATAACATCCTAATGTTAGATGTTCGCGGAGGGTGAACTTTTCTGATTGTATTTTTCCTTTTACAGAGTATATAGTGGTTGTGGCCGCGGTTTCCGAGAAAGATTTGTTCATCTTAAACACAAATCATAGCATTAAGTCTAGGCTCTCTCTGCTGCCTGTGTGCAGTGTTGGTCTTGCATTAGTATGCTGTCGAGATATACCCCTAGGCCTCGAAAGCACCCGTTCTCTGGTATAGTGTTATCAATGGTATTGATAGGGTAATTCCAATCTACTCCCCTAATATTTCTTGTGAATGGAACAATAAAAAAATTGTTGCGCAATAGGAAGCGAGGTGATTAAGGTAGGGTTGTACATTGTTGCAGTGTTTGATAGGAGTAATGGATGAGTAGATTTTCATATCATCCGCATATAGCACACTCGAAGTTTTGAGTCTTATTCCAATATATTCGGTGTACAAATTAATTCGGTGCCTTAATAAATCTTGCTTGATATTTTCTTTAAACATTTAGGTAAATTCTGATATTTTTAAATTTCGTAAACTAGCAACACCGAGTTTCTACCACACCACGTGTTTCACAATATTAAGTAAGATACTTTAAAAAAACGAGGGTGTACACGATGACTGTCGATAAACAACATTTAGGACGCTGCCTTATTTTCGCAATTCAATTGAAGAAAAATGTCGCCGAAGCAACGGAATGACTCGTGCTGCACTGGGGAAGAATATTGTAACTTATCAAAACACAAAATATGCAAAAAGTGGTATCGAAGATTTCTGGATGGAGATTTTGATCTTTCGGATAGAGAACGTCCGGACCAACATGAAAAGCTCGACGACAAAACTCTCGAGCAAATTTTAAATGAAAATTATGCACACACTGAAAACAACTTGCTTTACAACTTGGTGTCAGCCAAAGTTGGGTGGTGTCTTACCATTTACATCAACTTGGAAAAATTCTAAATTGGGTAGACGGGTCCCGCATAGTTTAAGTCCAGAGATAAAGTCGCGAAGATTCGATACGGCACTTTCGTTGTCCACCCGTTTAAAAAAAAGGATTTTCTGTACAAGATCGTTACCGGTGACGAAAAGTTTATATTATATGACAAACCTAAACGAAACAAATCGTGGGTGGATCTAGGAATACTGTCAAAATCAACTGCAAAGCCGAATATTTATACAAAAAAAAATATGCTATGTAACTGTTAGGATATAAAGAGTCTGGTGCATTGTGAACTATGGATCTTGAAGAAATTGATACCGCGAATATTTATGAGCAACAGCTTATTCGGTTAGGTGTTGCAATAGAGCAAAAAAGACCTTGGAAATCAGTAAGTGATTCTACATCAGAACAATGCTCGACCACCTGTCCCAAATATGTCTCTGGATGTTATTTAAGGTTTGAGCTGGGAAATTCTCCCTCATGCGGTTTATTCTCCAGATCTAGCTCATTCAGATTATCTTCGATTTCGATCGCTACAAAATCAATTGGATGATCAACTTTAAAATACTTAACAACGTTCTAAATTGCATTGATAAATTGATTAATTCAAAACCGCCAGGTTTTTATCGCGATGGCATTCGACAGCTGCCAAAAAGATGGCCTGAAGTAATAGAATGCAATGGCAATTAGTTCGAGTATTGAGATGTCCCCTTAATAAATAAAATTTCAATAATATTAAAAAACGAACCAAAATAATTTGTACCTACCCCTAATATTTTGGTTCTATATAGAATTTTAATCTAGAATATTTAGATTAGCTCTCTTTTATTTATTAGTCAGGTAAAAAAGCTCATCTCTCTTTCAATTAATTAATTTTTATTGATTAATTCATTTATTAACGTATCCTCGTAGGTACCGACGAGATAAATATGATTTATGTTAATAGCCTCTTTCTGTTAAAATAATTGAATAATCAAGTTAGCTTAGAACTGAAAAATAGCAATGGAAATTAAAAAAAAATAACGAGCCGTTCACATTTATATTATTTATTATACGTAATTATATAACATCTACAAACCTTGATGAATTCCGTCGTCCTTTTGGATAACAAAGGATTAATTTTAGTGATCATATTGGAGTTAAAACCTCTAATATCCATGACATATCTGTCTCCAACACAGTAATCGTGCATTTGTCTATAGTCCAAAAGCTGTAAATACAACATTAATAGTAATTTCCACAGCCATTCAATTTTCAATCGGTAAGCATTGATGAGTTCAATCATTGTCCAAACCACAAGTCTTATATTTAGTAGCTAGTCCCAAGTCAACATTTATTTTATTAATATAGACATATAAAGTAGTAATATTTATAATTACCAATAGCTATAAAGTAGTTTTAAAAAATATGTGCCGAGATATTTATGAGTTTGAGTAATTCAATATTTTTGGACAGAATCTCTGGGAATACGCATAAAAATTTAAGTGTCAGACGTACCTATATTCTATTTTATTGAAAATATATTTACATCAAACAAAAAAAAAAAATCCGAAATAATAGTTTCTGCTCAAAATATTATCAATAGTTTACCAATTTATTTATTTCTTGCGAAATATTCGCGCATTTTTAAAAAAACATGTACTACCCGTTATGGTGAATTGTACATATGGCATTACATTGTACATATGGCATTTTTACTTTCTTGGGATGGAAATTATTGTGGACGCACTTCTGTGTGTGTGTGTGTGCCTGTATATCTGTGTATGCCTGTGTGTATTCCTCCACGATAGCGCCGAAACGCTTCATTTGATTGAGCTGAAATTTGGCATGCAAGCATCATTTGGTCATGGCAAGAGTTGAAAAGATTGTGGTTGAAATCTGTCCACCAGGGGGCGTGCTAGTCATACTTCAATCTAGAAATATTAGACTTAGAGACTTGAAATCCGGAACACAGATGCGTCGTAGGGTCGAAACTACATTATTAAATTCGGTTTCAATATCACTTATACATCTCTGGTACAAGCAAAACAAAAAAAAATAATTCCGACAAACATTTTAATCAAGTAATAACGTCTAGCCGCCCGAGGCTAGATGAGGAACGACCCATTTTGCCCACCCAACCTTAAAAGCCCATTATTTATTATTTTTAGGTAAATAGTAAAAAAAAACTGTAGTATGACTAGTAAGTATTAGGTAATATTATCCATAAATAATCATTTCATGTAATGTAAACCTTTCGGTAAGCCTGCAAGCCCTCCTATGTGCAAAATTTTTATACTAAATTTCTCTGATATTCATGAATTCAGACGACCCTTAAATTGCGTTAGGCGTGCACAACAAAATCATTTTAGGGATATAAATATTTATATTAAAAAAAATCTCACTATGAATATAGTTTTTGACATTTCCATATGGTTAAATAAGTATCCATCATTCGATATGTTTTTAAAGAATGAAACTCTCGTGTTGTCCGGCATTAATTTCGGCAGATAAAAGTATATTCTGAAAGAAGAAAAAATTGTTATGAATTTCGGTGAATTATCAAGGTAAAATTAGATTTTAATTGAAAGTTAGAGATAATACGGTAAATTACTTATTGAAATATTTTATTGATTACTCAGTTGTTTGCTTGTCGTAAAAATAGAGGTTACTTTTGCGATCCGCCTCTGCTATAAAAATCACCCAAAAACCTAGCAGGTCTCTAAGACCGCTATAATTTCGCGTAGCAAGACTTCAAACCTGTACCACTTCTGAGAAACAAATATACTCAGATAACTATCATAGAGGTCACGTAGGCCGTGTGGTCATAGTATATGTATGTATGCCCATTTATGTACGGATATAACATATGGTGTTGTAACAATCCCTCCCATCCTTCCCTTTCCATCTCCTATGGTACTTATACATTTAAATTTAGATATGCTTCTTTTTCCTTTTGTTCTTTAAAAAAATACAAAATTATTATTTTTTAATTAGTAGATACTTTATAGTATTTGTTAATTTGAAATGTATAAATGGCTATAATACTTTTAATTAACTATAATAGAGAGAGAGCACTCATCGATTTTATATATTAAATGATTATTCAGATGAAATCAGTTTTTGTCTTTTGCCAGGAAAGTCTCGGCGTGACTCAATCGATTATATTTTTTTCGGATAGCTAACCCGATAGATAAAGATTATAGGAAAAAAAAAAAAAAGATTATGACTCTCATAGTTCTTAAAATTAAGGTAATTTATGTACAAAAAATATATAGTAACGGAAAGCAGTTTTAGGAAAAAAATAAAAATATATATAAGTAGGGACTTCGTTATAAAAGTCTATTCGCCAAAAAAAATATTTTTTATAAACTTTATACATACATACTCGGAAAAAGGTACGAAACCTACGACGCACGAGTAAAACTCCCTCTACCTATTGTACAGTAATGCGCAGAGCCAACTGACATGTTTAACTAGTCATATATTACGGGAGCTAATGGGCCCTGTTGGAGTTGACCACGAAGACCCATTTGTTCAGGGTCGGTCACACTCACGGGTGAACACCCATTCGGCGGCCTCCATGCATGAAGAACGAGCCCGGGTAGGACACTGGCCCAGTCTTCCCCAGGAGTCGATCCCCAATCCCCAATCTTCTGGCGCTCCTGGACGGTTTGCGCACCGTGCGGCGTCAGCCAATCGATTGTGAATTCTGACTGACAACTTGGGTTGTCGACTACAGCGGGCGAGCCCGTCACCTCAGGAAGTTTTAACGATTAGTCGTTCTATCTCCCTGGAGTGAGCGCAGAAGACTTGAGGACAAAACAATCCACCGTCTAGCTACGCCACAAGCCCGTAAGAGGCCAACGCCTTAACCGCGAGATAGCCAGTATGTTACCTGGCGGGCCGACCCTCGCGCCCTTGCTTCCAATTGTGACCAGATTTCTCCGGTCTCTCGATTGGTTACGAGTTCGAGGTCGCTTGCGCGGTCCTCTCCCTTACGAAGCGGTGAAATGGTGTTTACCGAATCTATCGCGGACCTCAGCGCCCTTTGCCCGGCTGTTCACCCAGGATCGGATGGCCGATGGTCGTTTCAAGAGCAGTCGCCGTAAGGTCCACAACCACCCCCGCTCTATAGGAAACAGTACTGATTCTAGACTCCCCCGACTGTTAGTCATTGGATTGTTATCCACGACATTGTTATCCACGACAGTCAGTTGGATTGTTATCCACGACATTCCGCGGGACCTAAAGGAAGGAGAGGTAAAGGAGCTTATTTGGTCGCAGAACCTCGAGGGCCGCTGCTCGGTGGATAAGTCAACTGCGCTAGGCTCGACCCGCCGGGCGTTCGCGTTCGGCCAGAGGGACGGCCCTGTCGTCCAAAGTGTTTGGATCGTGCACCCGGCGGTGCGAGCGGTGCTTGTGGCGGAGGGGAGAGTGTTCCTGGACTGGGACTCTTGCAGAGTGCGTGACTACATCGGGGCGGTAAGGTGTTTCCGCTGCCACAATTTCGGGCACACCCAGGGGAAGTGCTCGCAGGAGGTAGTCTGCGGACATTGCGCCGGCAAGGGACACGAGAGGTCGGCTTGCCCTGCTAAGGAGGCACCCCCCAAGTGTGCCACATGCTCGGGTCTATCGCGGACCAAGGCGTCCTTTGCCCGACTGACTAACAGTTTAGAGTTTCAAGGCGATAGGTGAGGGCAGCAAACCCCGCCCACCGCCCGGGCAGTTATAACGACGAGGGTCGTCTTGTCTGCCCGGGATGTCGTGCTACGACAACCCTGCGCGTACCAGAAGGGTAAAACGCGCAGGGGGTGAAATAGGGTAAACCACCCCCCCCGTACCGCCCCGAGAACCCATTTATTCAAAAAATAAAACTTATTTACAAAAAAAAATAAAAAAAATTACAAAATATTACAAATTTAACGAGAAAAGAACAACAATATCGTAAATTTAGGAGCCGGTAAGCGGGGTAGAGGACGCTCCAGAACAATGAACGTGAAGGCGCGCTGTCCGTGGGCAGGTCTCGGAGCAGCCACGGGGGGGAGGAATCCCTGGATCCTGCAAAGAACGAAACGCCCCTCGGGGCGGTAAAGAGACGGACACAAAGACGGGCACTTCGGGCTGGAAGTAGCCGCCGAATCACGCCACCAAGGAAGAGGGTACCCCCTGGGGGGTATCCCGAAGCCTCATGCTTTCCCAAGAAGCCACCCAGAGCCCCACAAACTCGCCAAACGACTGGAAGCAGCTCCTATAACTGACCAAATCCGGGTACCAAATCGGAGAACGCCCAACGCACGCGCCCACTGTATCCATCAATTTCTCCCGTGCAGCCGCTAGAATTGGGCAAGACCAAATTACGTGTTCCGCAGTTTGGCGACCATACCCACAGGCGCACCGGGGGTCATCGGCAAGTCCAAAGTCAAATAGTTTGGCTCTGAACTCTCCGTGGCCCCCAACCAGCTGCGTGGTATGGTGGTCGAACCGCAGAAACGAATTTGCCATCCGCACTGCAACAGACGGGAAGAAGCAATGGGTGAGGCGGCCCGTACCCCCGGCGTCCCATCTAGCCTGCCAGACACGCAAGGACTCCACCCGAATCAGGCGGGCAAACTCCCCAGCTCGGTGCGCCACCGGGTCGATCGATAGGCCATGAAGGACTACCGGCTCGCCCCGGCGGTACCGCGACAAGGCTGCACGCTCCAGAATCTCCAGGTCAATCGGCAGAACGCCAGCGATGACGGGTAACGCAAGAGTGGACGTCGTTCTGTACGCCCCGGTCAGGGCCACGAGAGGGATGCGCTGTCCGCGCAGCAGCGCGACACGCGTCGCCTCAGGAACAGCAGACTCCGTCCAAGCGCGTGCGGCATAAGTCGCACGCGGGACGAAGACGCCCTTATAGATAGTCATGACCGCCGGGAAACGAATTCCCCAGTCGGCCCGACTCACTCCGCGGAGCGCAAAGAATAGATCCCGGGATTTTTCGGCTGTAATCTTTGCGTGCGAAAGAAAGGAAAGGGAAGCCGTAAGCGTCACCCCCAGGTATCGAACGGTGGCCGGGAAGGATACCGGGCGACCGTTCATCCTGATAACAGGGTTCCGCTTAAGATGTCCCTTCAGGAGAAGCGCCTGAGTTTTCGTCGGAGAGAAGGTGAGTCTGTTTCGCTGACCCCATCCGAGGATCAGGTCCAGCGAGTCAGCCACCCTTCTTTCGACCTCTGCGCGACTCCTGCCGCCCACCAGGAGGAGAGCGTCGTCTGCATAAGCGCTGACGGTGCACCCCTCCGGGTAAGGTAGACCGAGGAAATCATCAAAGAGAATGTTCCAAAGGCTAGGACCCAACACTGACCCCTGTGGACAGCCCATAGTCGGGGTTTTGGTGACGCTGGTCGGGCCGTACCTCAGAGTGACAGATCTGTCTGAAAAGTAGCTCCTCACTACTTTCAACAACATTCTGACTGACAGTTTAGTGGTTTCAAGGCGGCAGGTGAGGGTGGAGAACCCACCCACCGCCCGGGCAGTTATAACGACGGTGGTCGTCTTATCTGCCCGGGATATCATGCAACGACACCCCGCGCGTACCAGAAGGGTATACGCGCGGGGGATAAAGAAAGGTAGCCACCCCCCCCCGTACCACCCCGAAAACCCATTTATTGAGTATAAAAAAAAACAAAAGAAGATAACAACAAAAGAAGATCAGAAATAGTCGTAAAAATAATAATAAAATAAACACAAAGCAGAGATTAAAGTTAAACAAAGACAGGCTACCAAACACAGACAGGATGTCGGGGGGACTAAGTGGTTAGTGAGGGGGTATGTAGACGTATGGGTCATGGGGCGGTCTCGTGGGGGACGGCCTAACCAAGGTCCTCAGGCAGGGGACGCGCCCGCGGGGGCGGTTTGGGGGACGGCACATAGACGGGCACTTCGGGCTGGAAGTGGCCTTCGCATCACGCCACAGGTGTCGGGGGGGACCCCAAAACTGGGGTTCCCGGAAGCCTCAACTCCTCCCAAAGGGAAACCCACTTCTCCGCGAAGCATCGGAACGCGCCGAAACAACGCCCACACTCGACCAGATCCGCATACCATATCGGTAGGCGCTTGGCGCACGCGCCGACCTCACGCACCAATTCATCCCGTGCGGTCGAGAGCTTTGGGCATATCCAAATGACGTGTTCTGCCGTTTGAAGTCCATGCCCACACACGCACCAGGGGTCACGGGAGAGTCCAAAGTCAGACAGCTTGGCTTTGAACTCCCCATGGCCCCCGACCAGCTGGGTGGTATGGTGATCGAACCGCAGAAAACACGCATTTTTCATTCTCGCCTCTACCGACGGAAAGAAGCAGTGGGTGAGGCGGCCCGTGCCGCCAGCATCCCACCTCTCCTGCCAAACACGAAGGGATTCCGCACGAATCAGGCGGGCAAACTCCCCAGCTCGTTACCCCGCCGGGTCAACCGAGAGGCCATGAAAGACCACTGGTCCTCCCCGACGATACCGCGCCAACGCTGCGCGCTCCAAAACCTCCAAATCGATGGGCAGGACGCCCGCAATGACAGGTAGCGCGAGAGTGGACGTCGTCCTGTACGCCCCGGTCATAGCCACGAGAGGGATGCGCTGCCCACGCAAGAGAGCCACTCGGGTTGCCTCCGGGATGTGGTGCTCCGTCCACGCACGTGCAGCGTACGTCACACGTGGTACGAAGACACCTTCGTATATCGTCCTTACCGCAGGGAAACGAATTCCCCAGTCGGCTCGGCTCGCTTCACGGAGAGCAAAGAAGAGGGACCGGGATTTCTCGGCTACAATTTTCGCGTGCGTAAGGAAGGAAAAGGACGCCGTCAGCGCGACCCTCAGGTACCGGACTGACTCCGGAAAGGATACCGGGCGGCCGCTCAATCTGATGACCGGTTTACGCTTGAGGCGCCCCTTCAGGAGAAGCGCCTGAGTTTTAGCCGGTGAGAAGGTCAGTCTGTTACGCTGGCCCCACCCGAGGATGAGGTCCAACGACGCAGCTACCCTTCTCTCGACCTCGGCGCGACTTCTGCCCCCTACCAGTAGGAGAGCGTCGTCAGCATATGCACTGACGGCGCATCCCGCCGGGTATGGTAGTCCCAGAAAATCGTCGAAAAGGATGTTCCACAAGGTGGGACCGAGCACCGACCCTTGCGGACACCCCATCGAGGGGGTTTTCCTTACGCTGGTCGGACCGTACCTCAGAATAACCGACCTATCAGTGAAATAGCTCCTGACAATTTTTAGGAGGTTGTTTGGGCATTGACGGATTCGAAGCTTGCACAGGATCATCGGCCACCACGCGTTATCGAAAGCACCGGAGATGTCGAGAAAGACTCCAACAACGTTGGGGCCCTCGTAGTCACGGACCCAGTCCTTAGAAAAAAGGATGGCATCCTCCGTGCTCTTCCCTCGGGTAAATCCGAACTGCCGATCGTTCTGAGGAGACAGTGTCTCCTCCAGCCGATCACGCACAAGCGCTTCAAGCACCTTGCCCAGAATGGGAAGGAGCGTGATGGGCCTGTACGCCCTCGGATCCGATCGGGGCTTGTCGTTGCCCTTGGGAATCACCCGCAGGAGGCCCGCCTTCCAGCAGGTGGGAAAGTGGCCCTCATTGATGCATTTCTGCATCAGTACGGTCACCTCCCACCTGGCAAATTCCCAGACCCGTCTGACGATCACGGCTGTAAGGTTGTCTATCCCAGGCGCCTTCTTAAGCGACAGCGATCCGATTACCCGGCCAACCTCGTCCGCAGTCACCTCGGATGAGTTTACGACGCGCGAGTCTAAGGCGGCAAGCCGCCGTATTTGTGCGTGGTGGGGGTCGTCATTAACAGTTAAGTCCGATGGGCACAAGGAATTGAGGAGAGTCTCCAAGGTGCCTCTAGTATCAAGGGGGGCGGAAACACCTTCAACTATACTGGATAGGTATTCTCCGCCCCTCTTGGCGCCCTTGTCTACCGCAGTCCTCATGTCCCATGGGTTTTCGTTCCCAACGTCTGAGACCCACTTTCTCCAGGAGTCCATCTTAGCACGCCTAATAGCGGCGTGGTAGACGCTTCGGGCGGAACGGAGATTGCCACGCAATTCCTCTTCACGCTCGGGGGGGAGAGAGCCTCTGCGGGCAGTCTGACTGACAGTCGGGGGAGTCTGGAAACAGTACTGTTTCCTATAGAGCGAGGTAGTTGTTCATCTTTCGGCGACTACTCTTGAAAAGACCATCGGCTACCCGATTCCGGGTGAACAGCCGGGCAAAGGATGTAGTAACTAGTTGTAAGGACGTGAGTGTCGGCCCGCTGGGTAACATACCCATGGCTATCTCGCGGCCTCTACTTCTACCTCTAACTCTACTCGGCGTTGGCCTCTTACGGGCATGTAGCGAAGCTTGACGGTGGACTGTTTTGTGCTAAATCTTCTGCCCTCACCTTACGGGAGACAGAAAGATCAAATTTGGGATGGGAAGAATTTGGTTTGTAATAACAACGAAAACATGTAAAATGTTCTTGCAGTTTCCAATGCTCCATTGCGACGTACGACAGCGGCGCAATTGATAAAATTGCGTCTCTGCCTCTACCATATCCTTTCACGCTAACCATGCCAAGCTCTTGCAGCGGTGCACAATTCACATTTGAGATACCACCCTTTAATTATATTACGACAGAGGACAGTTAGTATAGAAAATTGAAGAAATACTGCCTCGCTGATATTATTATTTTTTATTTTTTATTATTAGCTAAATGTATACAGCATATTCATTTTATGAAAGAACATTGTAAATTAACATTAATATAGCCATAAATATATTTGAAATTAGCAAATAATATAAAGCACCTATCTTATATAAATAAAGTAATACTAAGTAGTGCGTTTTTTATAAATAATTATTGAAATTAATTATCGTTGTGTTAATTATGTAATTATCATTGTGATCGTACAAAAAGACCAATTTGCATGATTGTTACGCGATCACCTTCACAGCGCAACTCCTAGGTCGTACAGCTAGGAAAATCAGTTATTGAAAGAAATACAATATTATCGTTTTACTCACATGCTCTTTTTGACAATTTTTAACGTATTCTCTGGGTCCCTATTCAGGAGAAAATCAGCTGCGGAACTTCTAGACGATATCAATATGTCTATCTTATTTTTTGTTTTCTCGATGGAGCACTTGTTGGCGATTAGCAGACGCTCAAGCCATATTCGATCTGAAAATAGAGTAAAGAAAGAAACACTGTGGATATTTGTCAGTAACTTTATGGAGACAAAGGAGAATTACAAACTTAACCAAATATAGTAGCTTTTCAAAGGTAATTTTTATTTTGAGTTATATAAACCTTGATAGGTGGTTACCCTGGGTTTAAGTCTTTGATTTTCGATGTAGTCGCCAGAGAGTCTAACACAGGACTTCCCAACCGGACCCCGGGGGGACGTAGAGAGGTCTTAGGGGGGGGGGGGGGGGCATGAAGTGTTCGGATATTTTAATATAATTACTTATCATTGTTTATTATTACACACAGATTTAGTCGCGCCACCTAGTTCCAATGGTCAATGTTCTGCAATTACCAGAAATGAAATGAAGGCAGATTCGACAATGAAAGATGACTTTCACCTCTTGACTTTGGAGAAATTTTGGATTAAACGCTTTCTCCTTAATCCAAAAGTTGCCACTCTTGCGAATACTTCTGCCATTTTCTTCGACTTACTTGTGTGAAACCGGATTTTCAGCATTAGTGTAAATTAAGACTAAGCAGCGAAATCGTCTTGCAGTCGAAAACTGAACCTGATATCGACCAACTGGTTCAAAAAATGCAAACATTCCATTAATAAATAATAAATCGTTTGAAATAAAAATCGTAAAAAGAATTTGTGTTTTTTATTGAAGCAATGAAGAAAAATATAGGGGGCATGATTTTTTTTTATAATCCGGGGGGGCACCATGCAAAAAAGGTTGGGAAACCCTGGTTTAACACATTCATTTAGAATATTTCAATTACCGAAAGCTCAAAACTTCGTCGCATTTGTAGTTACCATCTAATATAGGGACCTTGTAAAACTCGGTTAAATTTCAAACTTTCGTTTTATAGAGTGAAATTTTGAATTTTTTTACTATGACTACGATTAGTCATAAATGATATTTAATTCTTTTAAATATTTAGATTCACGTTACGTATACAGTGTGAGGCACGAATAATGCGACCATCGCGCAACACCATAACTTTTACACTGGCTGTCAGATCTTCTTCATCTGACGTTTAAATAAAACTTCAGTCTATGTGACACATTGCTATGAAGCAGTACACGTCAATTCAACGCCCTCAAATTTTTGAGTTTTATATAAAAATAATCAATTCTGGAGACTCAACGTGAATACCTTTGAGTAAATTTTGCTCTAAAGGCCACTAATAAAAGCACTGCAAATTGCCGCATTAATGGAACTTCAAACCCTCATAAGATACAAAATCAACTACATTATCAACAAAAAGTGATTGTTTGGTGCGGCGTTAGTGCACAATATACAGAACGACGAAGAGGCCACCGAAACAGTCAATAAAGAGCGGTATGGTGCAATGACGCGTAAATATGGGACGCCACAGATACGTAGAAATCGCATGCAACACTACTGGTTTCAGCGCTAATGGGCGCTAATGGGCCCTTGCTGAGTTTGCCACGAAGACCCATTCTGTTCAGGGTTGGTCACACTCACGGGTCAACACCCATCCGGCGGTCTCCACGCATGAAGTGTGAGCCCGGGCAGGGCTCTGGCCTTAGGGCTAGTTTCCCCTAGGAGTCAACCTTCTGGCTTTCCTGGACGGTCTGCGCCGCGTGCGGCGTAAGCCAATCGATTGCTCACTCTGACTAACAACTTGGGTTGTCGACTACAGCGGGCGACCCCGTCACCTCAGGAAGTTTTAACGATTAGTCGTTCTATCTCCCTGGAGTGAGCGTAGAAGGCTTGAGGACAAAACAGTCCACCATTTAGCTACGTCACAAGCCCGTAAGAGGCCAACGCCTTAACCGCGAGATAGCCAGGAATGTTACCTGGCGGGCCGACACTCACGCCCTTACATCCAATTGTGACCAGATTACTTTGGTCACAATTGTGACCAGATTTCTCCGGTCTCTCGATTGGTTCCGAGTTCGAGGTCGCTTGCGCGGTCCTCTCCCTTACGAGGCGGTGAAACGGTGTATACCGAATCTATCGCGGACCAAGGCGTCCTTTGCCCGACTCTGAACCGGGATCGGATGGCCAATGGTCATTTCAAGAGCAGTCGCCGTAAGGTAGGCAACCATCCCCGCTCTATAGGAAACAATACAGTTCCCAGTCGGGGGAGTCTGGAAGCTGTACTGTTTCCTATAGAGCGGGGGTGGTTGCGGACCTTACGGCGACTGCTCTTGAAATGACCATCGGCCATCCGATCCTGGGGGAAAGCCGGGCAAAGGACGCCGTGGTCCGCGATAGATTCGGTATACACCGTTTCATCGCTTCGCAAGGGAGAGGACCGCGCAAGCGACCTCGAACTCGGAACCAATCGAGAGACCGGAGAAATCTGGTCACAATTGGTAGTTAGGGCGCGAGTGTCGCCCGCCAGGTAACATTACTGGCTATCTCGCGGTAAGGCGTTGGTCTCTAACGGGTTGTGGCGTAGCTAAATGGTGGACTGTTTTGTCCCAAGTCTTCTACGCTCACTTCAGGGAGATAGAACGACTAATCGGTATAACTTCCTGTGGTGACGGGCTCGCCAGCTGTAGTCGACAACCCAAGTTGTTAGTCAGAGTGCACAGTCGATTGGCTTACGCCGCACGGTGCGCAGACCGTCCAGGAGAGCCAGAAGTTTGATTCCCAGGGGAAACTGACCATAAGGCCAGAGTCCTACCCAGGCTCGCACTTCATGCGTGGAGGCCGTTGGATAGGTGTTGACCCGTGAGTGTGACCAACCCTTAACAGCCATCTCATCTCATCTCTTCGTGGCCATCTCAGCAAGGGCCCATTAACTCCCAACTCTGATTAACAGTCGGGGGAGTCTGGAAGCAGTACTGTTGCCTATAGAGCGGAGGTGGTTGCGGACCTTACGGCGACTGCTCTTGAAACGACCATCGGCTACCCGATCCTGGGTAAACCGCGGCAATTTATTGGAATTTCTTGCAATATCGCCGCGCTCGACAAAAAGTACTATAACTGTGGAACTACTATAGCAATCATAAAAGGAATAACTGTGCAGTGATTGCATTAATTTTTTTAATATAGAATATTGAAATCCTATTTTGTAAAACAATTAGATAATTATGACAAAATAATATTATGAGAAAATCGAAAAAGTAAAAAAAGCTCGGCATTTCTAACTTGTACTTATCTTACGGAAAAATACGGAACTCTATTTAGAAGTTGTAAATGCTATCGTGGTCTTTATTAGATTCTCTATCAAAGATAATACTTCGTTTTGCTTATTAACATACAAAAATATTTACATATTAACTCATAAAAACCAATATTTTTTTTAATTAATTCAGACATTCACTCTCATCATACCCGCGGTAGCTCCCTTTTATGTGTACCCCGAATACGACTGGCAAAAGTACAGAAAAGCTACGTGTACCTTAGCATTAAATTCTATAATCTACTCCCTACAAAATTTAAACAGCTGGAGGACATAAAATTAAAAAAAAACATCAAGGAAATGCTGATAGGCCACCCTTTCTATAATCTAGCCGAATTTGAGGGCCATGATTTTTTAAATATTGTGCCCATTTAATTAAAAAAAAAAGTAAAGCCTTATTGTCTGATTATTTTATATGGTCTAATATCTGTACTTTTAGTTTAAAATGCATACCACTGACAATTTGAATATTACGATGAATAATTTTACTACGTATCTTTTCGAATTACTAACTACTTCAAATATTAGGCTTCTATTTTGATTATTTATATTTATAGTTTGACAATCTAGTAGTTAATTATTGACTACCTATGTATATTCAGTAAAGAGTAGTAACGAAACTTACTACCTAACCCAATTATTTTGACACGTCCAAGAGCGGTCTTTAGCCGTCAATTGGACACGACGAAAATGTAATGTAATGTAATGATGATTTCTCGAAAAAGAAATATGTTTGACATTGGAATTTTACCAGAAATATCCGCGAAGTGACGCGCGAAATTATTCAAGCAGCCGTCTATGTATCTGTGGTAATAATGAGATATTTGGTATGGATTTTAGGATGCGTTCGAATTAGAAAGTAATATTACTGTGCGCTCCGGGAGCAAGCCGCCAATATTGGTCGTTACGTAGTCAACGGTGTTCTGATGTGCAACCAAATTTGGTCGTTACGTAGCCGAAGGGAAAATGGAAACATGAACCATGATGTTAATAGATTCAGGCATTCGAATATTGAGAATGCTGGAAGATACTTGTGATTTCGTGAACTGATAAAGTGCTGAACGAAATGGTACTTTAAAGAATGGGGTAAGCATTGAAACTGCCCATTATGATTAATCGACGGATTTGGAACTATTCGACTACTTTATGAGAGACAGTAAATATTACCTTCTATTAAGGGTAAAATACATGGACGAGGAGGGCCAGGAATATGCCGAATTTCTTGTCTGAAGACTTTAAGGTAATGACTTGGAAGGTTACGATTTCCATGTTAAGGGCAGCAGCATCTAAAGTTGAGATAGCAATAATGGATATCCAACCACCAAAAAAGACTTCTCCTTCCGAAGAATAATAATATCGTAACGTCCCATGGCTGGATGGACAAAAGTGAGTAACGGAAACGTTTTTCTACCTATTGGACTGAAATAATAATTGTAAAAAAGATAGAAAAGAAAGCACGGCAACAGAAGAAAGCACTGCCTATTTCAGATATAACATATGAAATGAACAAAGATATGAACAAATTATTATGCAGAAGAATTCCGTAGTCAAGACAGGGCCGGGAGACTGCCAATATTGGCTAAAAAACTTACGCAACAATATCGGACGGCGTTACGCAACAATATCGGAATAATTATTCCGTACTGCTAGCTGTCTGCGAGTGGTTTATGTTTCCGTGCAAGGGCTTAATAGTTCCATGTAGCTTAGGCCTCAATGCCAGCTTGTTTTGTGACATGCCCAAATTATATTTGAGCTCCCATTCGGGGGCCTCCTCGAAAAGGTAAATTGAATGAAAGAATTCTACTGGGCCTGGACAGAGCAACCTGCAAAATCTGTTATGTGTCTGGCGGATTAAAAGGGGAGCCTGGACAGGTAGCTTTCCTAAAAGTATATGCTGACCTGGACTTCTCTATTTTTAAAATGGCCCGTTGGCCGGGGATCCCGGTGGCAGCGGGCGAAGGGAACAAAAAGCTGTACTTCTTCGCACTAGTTAGAGACTCCTACAAGCGACCTCAAGCTGGGACCAGCCTAGTGGAAGAAGAAGTATTTCCCCAAACTAGTATGCAGGGAGTTAGGGAGCGCTACTGACTTGCCAGTGCGAACTAAATCAGTAGTTAGTTAATTAACTCTAACGAAAGTGTTTGCGACTCGATCGTTGTAACATCATGTCGTGTCGGGTTCTATAACGCCTGATAAAGGGATTGGCACTTAATAATAAAAAAAAGAAGAGGTACTTACCTAATTCTATCTCAGGTAAATGTGGTTGTAGCTTATACCACTCAATAAGGCTGTCGACATCCCTCTTCAGCGATTCTGATGTAGCATTATAAGTCTCTCTGATAGCCTTAAATTGAGCCTCCGTTACTATCAGCAACTCATTGATCCCGGGTGAATCCATAACTTAGAACTGTTCTTAATATAAAATAAAATACATTTGTCGGTATTGGGTCCTAAAAAAACTTTTTTAGTGTAATATAAAACGCTGATACTTAAGGTTAAAGCTGCAGAATAAAACTGATTAAGCTTTCCTTGCTCTAAGTTGTATTTATTATTATCAGCTAGCCAGAAAGTAATCGAGTTTATAGGGAAACAAGCTCTAAATGTATATATTTATATTTAAAAAATGTATATATTTAACTTATAATTTGAAGCAAGCTATCAAAATAAATTGGTAATTTTAGTGGAGTGAAATAAGTAAATATTTCTAAATAAAATAAAGTACTATCACTTACTAAATATCCAAGTTAATACGCACACGAATAATTCATACGCTCACAAGTTAATACTCACAGTTGATAAGAAAACACACACAGAACAACCAACTCACGACACGGATGAGTGGAAATTAAATCCTGATGATTCGGTTTCTATTTTAATAAAGTGGTCGAATCGTCCGATGATTTTACGGACGAAAACGAGTTATCATTTTAATATTAATGATAAAATTAATGGCACGGATGGAAGGAATATACAATTTCATATAATTAATTTAAGTGTTTAAACCGGAGTTTTTCCTCAATGCCTTAAGAGGGCTAAAGTAATACATATCTACAAGTCTGGTAGCAGTGATGATATTAGCGACTATCGGTCTATCTCCTTGCTCAGCCTGTTTTCAAAAATATTTGAAAAAATTGCTAAATTACAGCTCGTTAATTTCTTGGACTCCGAGGGCCTTTTCTCCGATCATCAATACGGCTTTAGACAAGGTCGAGGGACAAATGACGCCATTAATTTCGTCACTCAATCCGTAGCAAATATTATTGATCAAGGTAAAAAAGCCATGGCAGTTTTCCTCGACCTGTCTAAAGCATTTGATACTGTTTCACATGCGATACTAAAAAATAAGCTTATTAGATATGGTATACAAGGATACGCAAATGACTGGATAACGAGTTATTTGAAGGATAGGTCACAGATTTTAGTGGTCGACGACAAAGAAAACGACAGTGCCGAAATATGCTTCAGTGTACCTCAAGGCAGTGTACCTGACCCTGTTCTGTTTCTCATGTAGGTACGTCAATGATTTGTGTGAATTGCCTCTTGGCGATAACGCAAAAATTGTCTCCTTTGCTGTAGACACGGTCCTCCTCCTGGACTAGATGAACTAGGTACCGCCAAAAATTCGTACCACCTAAAATTGATTTGATTGTAACTCATTCATAAGCGTTTATTGATCCTAATCAACCTTCCAAATTTAATTCATTAAAATCTATAATATGGCTGAATCATGTACGGTTTGAGTTTCGTCTGGATCATGTAAAATAAATTCAATGTATTTAATTTACATGATGAAATATAAATGTTTTTCGAGTTTTTCGATTTTTTCGGCTTTTTCGACTTTTCCGACTTTTCGAATTTTTCGACGTTTTCTACTTTTTCGACGTTTTCGACTTTTTTGGCTATTTTGACTTTTTCGACTCTTGACTTTTTCGACTTTTCAATTTTTCGACTTTTTGAAATTTTACACAATCGCACGGAATAAATAACATTTATGGATGGCGCAGCTGTCAAACAATAGGATCGCCGCGAACGCCATCTATTGAAAGTGGCCCATTTCCCAAAATGACCAATTTCGATTTTTTCGATTTTCAGTTGTTTCTTTTCATTTTTCCTAAATATTTTTTTTTAACCACCCCTGAATCAAGACAAACAAAATAAAAAAAAAAAATCAAATCGGTAGTCATTTCCGAGATCCTGCGAGACTAACGCACGGCGATTCATTTTTATACATATATATAGAAGATAACAGAAACTATGTCATTTGACGCATTCTCCCACTACAACATCAGATCAGGGCGAACATTCTGGGGCAACATGCTCGTTGATTAAATTACTCTGTATATAATAATGTAAGTATTTGAGTAATATCCATTCTATTGAAGAAATGTGAAAGCCACGAAAGGCTATTATTGTTACTAAATAGAAATCAACATTCTAACAGATTAAACATATTTTTATTTTTTGTAATTGAACAATACATTGATAGATTAGTATGAAGGTATATTAAAACTAAATTATTTACATAATAATAGAAAATAAAAAACATACTATTCTAAATAACTTAAAAAACCAGTTAATTCCAACTTCCCCCCCCCCCCCAACCCTAACAGAGTGCGTTTAATGGTGGTTATTTAGCCCGAAATTAAAAAGGGTTTCCAATAATGATTGAATGTATCCCTTTTTCTATAAAATACTTATTCTTCTTCATCCCTCATCGGTTTGCTATCGTCGTAATTTCAATTCTTCTCATTATGACTCGTCCGATAAGGCGTCCGACGTTACATGCGCTTTCATGAGGAGTACCCATCTACCGTAGATGCGGCTAAAGGGCGATCGCCCAGCGGTAGACGACAAGGGCCTTTACCAAGGCTCGTCGACCGACTCACTGAACCATCAGACCGGTAGCTCAGATTCAGCAGTCAATGGTTACGGCCCTCAGTAGTGTAAGTTAAATAGTAACGTTTTGTAATTAAAATGTAGACATAAACGTCAAAATCGGGAATGTCAAATTTTATAATGCGGTTGTCTGGAATTATAAATTAAAAAAAAAAACAGATTTACAACATCAAATCTGTAGCACGCGATCCAAGGTATACTTAGTCTAAAGTTTGCCCTGTACAATGGCGGTTGCAACATCGCCGAAACTTCGGGTGCTACAAGCTTCACACGGTAAATCCCTTTTGCAATATGTATAAAATCGGGTTTTCCCCGTGACGAAAAGGTCTTAAGAGGTTTTCTCGACATGCCATCGCAGCGCGACTCGGTCACCATCACAAGAGTCCTCGGCGGCGGACTTCGCTATGTCAGATCGGACTCTCACAGATAGCAGTAGCTCTGGAAGACCTCGATCTGAAACGTCCGGTGAAGTAGTGTCCCAGACTGCGAGCGGTGACGGTGCATCCGGGGTGCAAACCATCCGGTCAGCCGGTCGACGCGCGGTGGTGGCCACAACTGCCTCACATAACTCCAGCCAAATATTCCAGTACCTCCTTCATCTTCTCCTGAATCTTCAGTATATGTAACAACTGTTTTCGAAACTTATTAGCAATGACGATCCTTCGATTATTATAAATATAGCACTTAATAAATAATATAAATATAGATTATACATAAAATATACCAAATTACATTTTAAAAATAGACAAATTAATCAAGGTTTAGTGATCTAAAAGACCCTGCCACTCCGAAATTCTCATCCTTTAACCCCTCAAATGAATGGCGATTAGCTCGGGCGCTACCTCCTACAACACCTCCCCCCTCCAAAAACCTCTTTTGCATCCTAAGCACTATGGTATCTATTAAAGCACTCTAGATAAGGCGGGATAGGAACCAAGGAAGAAGAATATCAGAAAAAGAAGAATATTTTCGTCCGGAACTTTATACATCCTGAGTAGTTCTAGGTCTACTTTATTCGAAGTTAAGACATTCTAGATAAGGCGGAATAGGTACCCACGGAAGAAGAAAAATATCGGAGAAAAAAGAATATTTTTGCCCCCACGAGAAGATTCATTAGCAAAGACAATGTTTCAAAATGTTCATTTAAAAATATGCAATTATAATTTGATTTAATTTAGCTAATAATAAAACACAATGGATTGATTTTTGTATGTATTAAATATGTGTTTGGAGTTAATACATATTATATTGTAAAATGTACTATTATTTAGGGCATTTACTGGGATCTCATTTAGGGCCTTCACTTTTTAATGTTTACGAAATCAACGATCAACGAAATCGGAATTTGCTTTAATTAGTGCGACTATCTCCTTTACGCAGATGATTTCAAAATCTTCATGGGAGTGAAGAACTTGCGATTGTCAACTGATCCAGGAAGATCTGAATCGTTTCACTGGTTTTTGTGAAAAAATTAACTTTCTATAAATGTAGCTAAATGCCATCAAATCTCATTCTCGCGATACGTCAATTTAATTAACTTTTAATATACAATTAGCTATGATGAAATCTTGGAAGTAGATCGAGTGTGTGATTTAGGAGTCATCTCACACCCGAATTCATAGTCGATGCTTAACCCCTCAAATGAATGGCGATTAGCTCGGGTTGCCTACGGCAAAATGTATATAAATTTATATTTACATTTACATTTACATTTACATAGAGCGGGGTTTACTATAGAGCTATAGCATTACTATAGAGCGGATTACTATAAAGCGGCGCACATTTACATTTATATTTATATTTATATAAATTTATATACATTTTGTATACATTTTGCCAAGGCATCCCTTAAGGGACGCCTCACATTTGAGGGGTTAAAAGTTCGACTACTCTTTTAGATTCATCGCTCCGAATGTTCTCTAGGTCCTTAAAATATTTCAATTGTTTTTGAGAGCACAGCTCATTTTCCCATTTATCTGAAATTAGAAAGTTATTGGATCGGTAAAAATATGAGCAGTTTAAAAATCTCCAATGTTCATTAAAGTTACGCTGGCTTGCGTTGTCGCAATACTATGACGATAGCAAGATTATTGAGATTATCCGAAAAAAAAAACGTTACTCTAGAACAATTTTCCTGACATTTTACAATACAGACTACGAAGGGCGAAAAGTGTGACGAAAACGAAAAACGTTTTAATGTGCCAGTCCGGTGGGCGCACGATATCTCAAGAGCGCGAGATCCAATCTCAAAAATTATTGTGGCAAAAAAAATATTTTAAATATCAATATTAAAAACTGTTTATATTTAGGGTTTCGTACCTACACGTGATTTGGAATATGCCATAAAAACGGACTGTGAAATCAAATTTTAGCCGTACGATCACCACATTTTTTAAAATCTCCGGCTTAATAAGAAAAAAACGGATTTTAGATATTTTAAATCGGACTACCAGTCCATGAGTTCCAAACGTTTAAAAGCGTGTAGTGTTAATGTTTTTAAACGCATTAACCGATCTAAAAATTCAATCGGAAACCTATTTTATTCACCGACAAGAAAAATCTCCCTATTGACGAATGATCGATCTGACTTTCCCCTAATAATATGAGTGTCTGTGTCTGCCCAGTGTTTGCGCCTTAAAAAGTAATTGTACGTTTCAATGTCCTAGTACGTTTGAATGTCAATCGAGTCGCGCCTACAAAGAGTCGCGTTCATCTGCTGCTGTGTATATTTTCATTAAAAAACCAAGTCTGCATAGTGCCATCTAAAACCACTTCCGCTGCTCAGGAAACAGACCCCCCCCCCCCCCCGCTATTCGCCGAAGTGCGCAGTCGATTAGCTGACGCCGCACGATGCACAAGCCGTACAGCAGCGCCCAAGGTTTTGCCCCAGGTTGGATCCGATCTTATCTGTCAACTACAGAGCCGTGACAAGGTCCACAGAGCCCTTTCCAAATTAGTCTCTCATCGAGTAAGCTACCGGATAGGAGATGACCCGTGAGTTGAGCGAACCCAAGAAAACAAACAGTTTATAAACAAACGAAAGTAACGTTAGCTGCCACTGACTAATCAACAATGAAAATTAAATTAATATCTGATTTGTGGTTGCGCGATATGAGTCGGACATCATAACTAAAAACCGCATCACGGCTGTTTACCATATCTAGAGACAAATCATAATTTTAACCCTTCGAGTAGCGGCATAATTTCATGGCACACCGCGGCAATTTATTGGAATTTCTTGCAATATCGCCGCGCTCGACAAAAAGTACTATAACTATGGAACTACTATAGCAATCATAAAAAGATCATAACTGTGCAATGATCGCATTGAAACTTCGTACGTAAAATACTGAAATCTCATTTTGTTAAACAATTAGATAATTATGAACAAATATGAGAAATTCGAAAAAGTGGAAAAAACTCGGCATTTCAAAATTCACTTGTCTTACGGAAAAATACGGAACCCTATTTAGAAATTGTAACTACTATCGTGATCTTTATTAGATTCTCTATCAAATGTAATATTTCGTTTTGCTTATTTACATACAAAAATATTTAGATATTAGCTCATAAAAACCAATAAAAATTGAGATGATTTCTATAATAAAAAAATGATGTTTGACAATGGAATTTTACCAGAAATATCGCCAAAATAACCTGCAAAATTATTCTAGCGGCCGTCTATGTATCTATGGTAATAATGACATATTTGGTATGGATTTTAGGATGCGTTCGAATTAGAAAATAATATTACTGTGCGCTCCGTGAGCAAGCCGCCAATATTGGTCGTTACGTAGTCAACGGTGTTCTGATGTGCAACCAAATTTGGTCGTTACGTAGCCGAAGGGTTCTTTGAATAATAATTCAGTTTTAAAATTACATGGAATGCCATTATTCCAAACAAACATTTTAACCTTATCTCCATTCAGAATGTTATAGTGGTTTAATTAATTTCACAAATACCTATTTAGTAACTCTCCATTTGAAAAGATTCTAGTAATTAATAACTCATGACGATTTTTCTTCGAACCACAGAATCGTTAGGTTAAATCGAAATTTTATGGTGATCATACCAAAAAGTTCTTCAGATGCCACGACTTCACCGCCGTATTCCTTAGGTAGGATTTCTCTTGGAATATCCTGGTAGAGGCTGTCTAGGTCAGGATGTACCTTAAGACGATTCACCAGCTTAGGAGGAAGTATTAATTTAAAAAACTTCAATAGCAATTCCAGCAGTGGATTTGGGAAAAGAATGTGCAGACTTGTCACTCGGTTCCCGTAGGCTTTCTGAAATATAAATCATACTGATATCATTAAACAAAATAATATAAAATATGATAATATTTTTAAAAATATGTAAAGTTGAAAATCTTTTCTTTTTTAAATTTTTTATTTAATTTTAAAAAATATTTTGACTAGTTAATAAAGTTACAATGCAATAATTTTGGTATATTCGTTAGTTCTTATTTAGCAGCATGCAAAGATAAAGGACCATATCATAAATATTTCAAATATTATCAAATACAATGGCGAGGCATAATTTATTCAACAAATAATACGACGTTAGGCCGCGCCAAATTTCATGGTTCCACGCCCACAAGCTCAGAACACACATACTGCAATTATTGAAGACCAACTGACTAAACATAAATATAGGTTAGCTCTAAAATATTACCTGCAGGCAATAAGCTCGCCTTTTCTTACGAATAAAGCGTTTTATTATTATTATTAATAATAATAAAGGCAAAAAGAGATACAAATACCTACTTTAAAGGATTAGGATTTCAATAATTGTAGTACTATGTAGTTTCCTGTTTGATTACATTTTATTACTTTTCTAAAAAAATCTAACTTTAGTATTAAATTATTGTAATATTCGAAGATAAGCAAAATTCAGCATCAAATGTATTCAAGTTACATAAGTACTAAGAAATACACACACACACACAGAGAAGTGCATATACAATCACATCGTATACAATAAGCCTCTTTTGCCTAATTAATTGAATTAAATTAATAAAAAATGCATTAAAAATAAAAAAAAACGGTTGTGTCCCCCAAGATATTCCTGGCAAGTAGCCAGGGACTGTTTCATCTGAATATTATTACACTCCCCTCCCCCCCTCCCCTCTCCTCCCCATTCCCGATAGCGAAGGGTAAGCGGAAGAGGGAGATTCTTCTTCTCCTTCTTTTTCTTCTTCTTCTTCCTACCCTCACCCCTTTCTACAACCCCCTTCGAAATTCCTTCCTTCACCCCCCCTCCCCCCCGCCCCTGAACACCACCAAATCCCTCTTCCAACCCCCCTCCTTTAAATCCTTTTAACCCCTTTCCCTACCCAACGCTACCCCCCCAACGCTACCCCCCTCCCCCACCCCACGCTACCCCCTCCAACACCAACCCCCACAACCCGTTTTGCATCCTAAGCACTTTGGTATCTATTAAAGCACTCTAGATAAGGCGGGATAGGAACCCACGGAAGAAGATGAATACCGAAAGAAGAAAAATATTTCCGCCGGAACTTTATACATCCTGAGTACTTATATATCAATTTTCTTTGAAGTTAAAGCATTCTAGATAAGGCGAAATAGGTACCCATGGCACAATAAGAATATCGAAGGAAGAAAATTTTTTTGACTCCACCCCCACCCCGACACAAATCTAATATTTTTGTACTATTTCCGTGGTATTAAAATGGACATTTTGCAATATGGTTCATTTCTCGGCTAGCTTTGGGCGGCTCAACGTTATTATTTGATTAAAATAAAGGTCAGTTTTTTTGTGTCGCTTGAAAAAGAGATATTGAAACCAATTTAACAATGTGTATTCGACCCTACTACGCATCTGTGTAATGAATTTCAAGTCTCTAAGTCCAATATTTCGAGATTGAAGTATGACTAGCGCGTCCCGTACTGGACCTATTTGAACCACAATTCTTTTCAACTCTTGCCATGACCAAATGATACCTTCGTGCAAAATTTCAGCTCAGTCGGACAAAGCGTTTCGGCGCAACCGTGGAGGAATAGACAGACAGGATGCCGGTGTCGACTACAACGGGCGAAACCGTCACCCGAGGCTGGTATAACGATATAGATCGTTCTTTCAACTGTGGGATGAGCGTAGAAGACTTGGGGATAAGACAATCTACTGTCTAGTTCACCAGCAACCCGTTATAGACCAACGCCTTACGGCCAGGAACCAGGAAAGGCAAACAGCGTATAGCCTCACCCCCTAACTATCAGTTTTGGCAGAATATCTCGGTCTGAAATTAACCTTCAGGATACCTCCGTCCTACCGACTGGTTACGGGTCAGAAGTCGCTTACGCAACCTCTACCTGTTGTATTACAGCGGTAATTCAGTTTGAATTTATCGCGGACCTGGGCGTTCTTTGCCCGTAGTGCCACGCGGGGTCGAGTAGAATTTCAAGAGTGGCATGACAACAGGTGAACATCCACCCCTGGTGCTTAGGAAACAGTGTATTTCCATAGTCTCCAGACCCCTTCAGCAATTAGTCAGAATGTAAAACCGATTGGCTTCGCCGATCGGTGCGCAAACCGTCCAGTGGCGCCGGGATGCAATCCCGCCGGGAGAAACCGGTCCACCAGCTCTGAGGCCTGAGACACGGGAGTCTTACCCGGGGTAGCCTTCCACTCGAGGACGCTTCTGAATAGGAGCTGAATCGTGACAGACAGACAGACAGACATACAGATACACAGATACGCAGAAGTACGTCCACAATACTTTCCTTGCCAGGAAAGTAAAAGTAACGCGCAGTCCATATTTTTTTCATTATACGTGAATACATAATACCTACAAACCTTGATGAAATACATCTTTTTGTATGTCAGGGGATTTATTTTAGTGAGCATACTGGAGTTAATATCTCTAGTATCCATGACATATCTCTCTCCAGCACAGTAGTCGTGGTTTTGTCTATAGTCTAAAAGCTGTGAATTAAAAATTAAAAGTAATTATCATAGCCATTACCTTTATAATCTGTACACATTGATGAGTTAAGTCATTGTGCAAACCACAAATCTCATATTTAGTAGCGTCTTAGGTCAACAATTATATAAATACATATAAAGTACTAATAATTATATATAACTATAGCTATAACGTAACATATAAAAATAAATCCGCGCCAAGACATTTAGGAGTTCGATTTACTAAATATTTTTAAAAAGAATCTGGAAGAATACGAATAAAAATTTCAGTATCTTAGAAATACTCGTATATAAATCAATTTGAAAATTATTTTTGGTCCGAAATAATATTTTTATACAAAATATTTTAAAAGTTTACGAAGCTATTTATTCCTTTCGAAGTCGCGCATTTTGCAAAACAATATATACAACCCGTTATGGCGAGTTAGACATCTGGCAAAACAAATATATTTTTCATTAATCTTGACTTACTGGATTGCTTTATAAAGTCATCAAACTTAAATTTTAAATTTAAAATTCATATGTTAATTTGTATGCTCTCACATAATTGTTCAATAATATTTTTAAAAATGCTCATAAATATAAAATTTGAACTTAATATTCTAGTGTTGAATTAATTAAATAATCTATAGAGTGAGTGGATAAATTAAAACAGGAATGACGGGCGAACATTTGGACAAAATTAAAAAAGGAATTTTAAATCAGTAAAAAAAGCACACATTTATCCTAATTTAAAAAAATCCTTAGATGGTATTATTTTTTTGTGGAGTTATTTAAATAAATCGGAATGATACTTTTTGCACCAATCATATAAAAATCTCTTTATGCTTCGATTCCTGTCCTAAACGTCCATATTTTATTATTTCTTAGGTAAATAGTAAAAAACTATAGCATGCCTATTACGTAATATGTAATATTTTCTATAAATAAACATTTCATATAATGCATATATTTCGGTAAGCCTGTAAGCCCTTCTTTGTGCTCTGATATTCGTTGTATTCCGACGAACCTTAGGTACATTGCTTTAGGCGTACGACAAAAATATAGAGATATAAACAATGCTTTTTTTTTCTCACCAAAAATACAGTTAAAGACATTTCCATAGGGTTAACAATGCTTCCATTATCCGATTTGACTTTAAATGATGAAACTCTTGTGTTGTCTTTCATTAACTTTGGCAGATAAATGTATATTCTGAAAGAAGAAATAACTGCTATGAATTTGTGTGAATTTTCAAAGTACAAATTAGGTTTCAAACATACCAGAGTAAAGAAGAGTTATTGGTTATACAGTAAATTATTTATTGAAAAATTCGACCAACGATTACAGAGTGGTTTGCTTGTCGTTACAATATGAGTTTCTTTGCTATAAAAATCACCCAAATACCATTAAATTACATTTTATTAAAAAAAAAAAAAATTTTAAATGATTTTATTCAAAAAATATTTAATTTCATTAGTTTTAAGCTCTGCTGATTAACTGCCTCCCTCTCCAAACTAGACTTCTGGAAATATTCGAGAGCTTCATAAAAAAAAATGATATCCACACATGCTTTCTATAAGTTGGACGAGTTCTACAGCTGTGCTGAATCGTTTGTAGTCTAAATATTATTTGTATATTAGATTTAAACAGTTTAGGGCATGAAATGCTTTTTTACAATATCGATAGGATTTCTTGTTGTAAAGTTGACTTTTGAAACGGTAATATTTCCGAATAATGTTGGAATTTAACTAGTGGATCATTAAACATTTTTTTAGTTTTTTTTTTAATTTGTGTTGATGTTTTTTTTATTATTTTTTTGATGCGGCTATATATGTTTTATTTTGTTATGTCTTTTAATTTGACACAATTGGCACTATTTCTTTTTCTACTGTGGTTTTCCATTTTGAAATTTAACTAATGTGTATTTTTTTTTGAAGATTTCACCAGATTAGGTATCTACTTATATGATTGTTATAGATACATAGTCTCTTTTGAAAAATAAAAATGATTATGCTATGCAGGTCTCTGAAACGGCTCTAAAATTTAAAGTTGCTATAATTCCGTTTAGCGAGACTTAATTTGTGACAAATAGATAACCATCTTAGAGGTTACCTAGGTCGAGTGGCCTATCCGGAATATATTCTCCTAAATGTGAAAATATCCACGATTAATTTTAGACTTCGTATAAAAATCCAAATTGAACCATATTGGTCAGACTTTAAGTCTGTCTGGAGTAGGTTATTGTCAAATATCTCCGTCAGTTTTAGAAACTTGCTTACCCGCACCGAAACTAAGTCAATAGTGAAAAAATAAAGGAAAAGTAGTTAAAAAGAAATCCTTCGATTGCGGTAATATAGGTATTATTTATATGGTTCTAAAACCGTGATTTCCGCATCTCAAATTCTATGGGTTCGAAGGGGGAGTCAATGGGTGGTAAGGTAGACGCTTACATGTGGCAAGACAGCTGTCCTAAACCTACCACAGCCGGTCGTTAGTCCGGAATCCACTGCTCACCACCCAGAAGTGTAGATCTATATGTAATACCATATGAATACTATATGTAATACTATGTAATACTATATGATGGGCCCGACTGTAATACTATGTAATACTATATGATGGGTGAATGTCATGACAGCTCCGTTTGTATTTTATTTTATTTTATTATATGGCAAATTTAAAAAAGCTATCGCTTTAAAGGGGAAGCCTGGACGGCCGAAAAAAGCATGTTTTTTATGTTTTTTAAAAAAAAACCATGCTTGAAATCTATTCATGAATCTAATACCTCTGGAATAGCTGATAGTTGAAGATTGCTGTAAGTGTAAAACACTTACTACTGTTCATTAACCCCTCAAATGTGAGGCGTCCCTTAAGGGATGCCTTGGCAAAATGTATACAAAATGTATATAAATTTATATAAATGTAAATATAAATGTAAATGTGCGCCGCTTTATAGTAATCCGCTCTATAGTAAAGCTATAGCTCTATAGTAAACCCCGCTCTATGTAAATGTAAATGTAAATGTAAATATAAATTTATAAACATTTTGCCGTAGGCAACCCGAGCTAATCGCCATTCATTTGAGGGGTTAAACAAAACTTCAAACGCTTTTTTCTCAAAACCATATTTTTCTGTTCTGCGCCGGTGGTAAAGAAAAACTACTCTACGGATCGAGTTGTTCAAAAAAAAAATATATAAATTATGAAATTCAATTTTATGTGAAGTAAAAAAAACAGAAAAAGATTTTTTATATATTTTTTTACTAATTAAACCCAAAATTACGGCGCAAAATCGTTTTAATTTTTTTTAATCCATGAAGAATTATAACAATAATATATTTTTGTTACGTTTTTAGTTAATCTAACTATTTCTACTGGGACGAGACACAGTCTACTGGGACGAGCCTTTCTCGAACCCAGCGCTCTGCCCAACGAAGGTCAGTGATCTGCTTGGACTAGTAAGCAGTACCGGGCAACTAGCTGACCACTGACCCAAAAACAAAGTGGGTAGTTACAAAAGATCTTATAGATCCAGGTGATATCAATGGCTGGAAACAAGTCCTCCACTCCGTTTACTACTACTAGTTTATTTAGAAAACACATGTAAATAGTAATATCTTAATTTAGTTTTTTTGTTTCAGGCAAAATTACGCTCGCTATTACCGAGTGCAAACAGATATAGTAATTTCTGCAGCGGTAGAAACATTTGCAATCTTATCAACATTTGCAAAACATCTCCCGACTGGTTACGGAGATCGAGGTCGCTTGCGCGGTCATCTCCCTTTCGAAACGGAGTCAACCAAATCTATCGCGGACCACGGCATCCTTTGCTTGGCTGTTCACCCGGAATCGGGTAGCCGATGGTCGTTTCAAGAGCAGTCGCCGTAAGGTCAGCGACCACCCCCGCTCTATAGGAAACAGTACTGTATCCAGACTCCCCCGACTATCAGTCAGAATGGAGGGCGTAAGCCGCACGGTGCGCAGACCGTCCAGGAGCGCTAGAAGATTGACTCCTGGAGGAAACTAGCCCTAAGGCCAGAGTCCTACCCGGGCTCGCGCTTCAGGCATGGATGCCGCCAGATGGGTGTTGAAGCGTGGGAGTGACTGACCCTGAACATATGGGTCTTCGTGGTCAACTCAGCTAGGGCCCATTAGCTCCCATGAAGTGACACAATGGGGCATCTAGCGATATAAAAGTGAACTATTATAATACGGGTCTTTGGAGATGACGTAGTTTTTCCTGTGGATTTCAGATATCGCTGTTACTCAATACCGCAAAATTTCGTTTAGTATCACTTTTGTTTTCAAAGTATGATATGTAAATATACAAAACAAGTTAAATAGGTATAAAAAAAAAACAAAAAAAAAAATATAAATAAAATGAAATTGCACAAATTGTAAAATTCCTTTACAGAATAGACAATGCATTTTCAAAGAGATAGACAGAGAGAGTGAGAGAGAGAGAGAGAGACTTCACAGCGTGGAAAAGCAGTAATTGAAAGATATGCAAAATTATTAGTTTACTAACATGCTCTTTTTGACGTTTTTAAACGTTTTCTCTGGGTCCCTATTCAGGAAAAAATCAGCCTCCGAATTTTTAGACGACATTAACATATCTATTTTATTTTTTGTTCTCTCGTTGGAGCACTTGTTGGCGATTAGCAGACGTTCAAGCCATACTCGATCTGAAATCAGATTAAAAAAAGGAAATTTAAAAGGTGATTTTTGTTAGTAACTCTGAAGAGACAAAGAAGAATATCAAATTTAGCAAAAATATACCATTGCAGTTAAATAAAAACAAAGCCTTGAGGGGTGGTTACCCCGGAATTTCGATTTCGATTTTCGATGTAGTCGCGAGTTCGTCTAACACATTAATTTTGAAGACCTTAACACCGAAAATTCAAAATTGCGTAGCTCTTTGTAGTTACCATTTAAACCAGGGATGTTTTAAATTTCGGGTAATTTTTAAACTTTCGTGTAAAAAAGACTACTAAAATAATGTCGTTTGACAATCCCAGCAGAAAAAGATTTAACGTAATTATGGACCCTGATGGAGTCCGTTATTAAAAAGATTCTGCCTTTCGGATATCGAATATACAGGAATATTAGTGTGGATAGCTCTGGTATGACGATTTTTTTTATCGAAACCTCCCTACGTGGAAAAGATGGTCTATGGTATGTAGATCATAATTTTTTTTTTAAACAATTTCAAAATTTTATACTGCCGCAAGAGAATACTGAATTTTTGGAAATAATGAAAAAGTCTTATTTTTTTGTTAGATGATTTTAGACTCAAAATAATTGATTTTCTTCATTTATAAATATTAATATATAACCAAAATGATAATTACTGAATAGTGAGTAGCTAATGTATATTGCAGTAAGTATATTGCCCCCCCCCCCCCATCCTCCCCCTATCGAATCACTCCGCTAACCCTATATATCTCATTATTCAAAAAAACTGTGACAATCACAAATACAATACTAGAAATAAAAATAGATATACAGTGCCAAAATTTAGACAAGTAGAAGGAAGCTAAGCAAATGTTTCATGGGAAACTGTATACGGTTTTATAATAAAACTCCAGAGGGCATACAGGGTCTATCAGACACTCAGTTTAGAAGTAAAATTAAAGATATTCTATGTAAGAAAGCTTACTACAAAGTAGTAGATTTTATAAATGATATTGTTTTTTTTTTGAATGAATATAAAATCGAGATTTAATATTCTTTTCTAGCAATATAAATAGCAATATAACTATGTAGGTATATTGCTATTTTTTTCTTTTTATTTCTTTTTGACTATTGTTGTCATGACTATTTTAAATTTTATGATTATTTTAAATTCAAACTGTACCTATATTTTTAATTGTTTTAAAATATTTCTGTTGGTAAATATTACATTATATCATGATTATATAATGTACCTATCCAGAATCTATAAAATATTTGAAATGTAAGCTGAATGACAAATTGTCTAAACCATAAATTATATTTTATATTTTGACGTCACAAAGCATTTTTTTACAAATTCTATTGTGAATAAAAACATTTTGATTTGATTTGAGCAGTAATACTACTACTACAGGCAGATCTACAGGCATTTACAGTTTTTCTGTGTCCTGTTTTATCCTGCCACCCCTACAAAAGACGGAAGCAATACGTCTGAAGTATTTCCCCACGTGACACAACACGACCACGTGGAAAAACCCCATCACCCGGCGACAAAACTACCTACTATCAAGGGGTATCCCTACCATACTAAACCACAGAACGAATGCTCATAATAGTTAGGGAAACATCATCTGGTGTCTGCGACACCAGCAGATGCCACTACCAAAAAGAGATAGGTTTATAATAAATCGTCTGGAATCACGAAACCTCATACCAGTTTCCACAACGCGATTACCGGCAACTGCAATTTCGACGGTTTTTAAGGTTTTTCTTCATTCAATTTTAAAAAGAATCTGTTAAATGGGTCTGAACATTTTTATTGTAACCAAACGGTTACAAGTATGTGTCTCCTCATATACAAATTAGAAAGTACTAATTGCCTATTTCCTTGCAATACAAATCACTTCGACTTTTTACCATAAAATGGCCCGAACACCTAATGTGCAACCCCCTTGCGGCAGTACTTAGCCAAATAATATTTCTTTTTATTATATTTTTCTTTTGATAAATATACCATAGAACATCTTTCCGTAATGGGAGATTTTGAAAGTCTCATAAAAAAAAACGATCCCCATTAAGGAGTACGCTTACGATTTCGTGATCTGTAAAAATTTGTAACGAATTGGCACTTCAAATAATGGGGTAAAAATAGAACTATTCTTCACGATTAAACGACGAAAACTGGAGTCATTGGTCGACTTAAATACTAACACGTAAATAGTAATACAATTCACATTGACAATAATAATTGCAATAACCTTCTCTAACTCATTGTAGAGGATAAAATACACGAACGAAGAGGCCCATTAAGATACTGAATTTAGTATCTGAGTAATTGAAGATAATGAATGTAAATATTAACATTTTCATGCTTCGGTGCATTTAGAGTTGAGATAGCTACAGCTATATAGATAAATAATGATAGCCAACTTACGAAAAGGAGAGTACGTATGAAAGAGAGGGTCGGAGACTACGCCAAAGTTAGCTAAAACATTAACGATTGCGTTATGAAGTAGCAACGGGAGAATTATTCTATTCTGCTGTTTGCAAATGGTGAAAAATCCATTGGGCTTAATGGTTACCTTTAGACTCTTAACTTATATTTGAGAAGAGGTGAATCGAATGAAAAAATTCCCTGGGTGAGCCCAGGGGAAACCCTGGGTAGTGCATTAGGCAAAATCAGTGTTTTGTCTATCAGATTACCGGGGGAGTTTGAAAAGTTAGTTTTCTTAAGGACTGGATTTTGATTTTGAGTCCGAGGTTACTGAGGTGAGCTCATCTGCTCACCTCAGTAACCTCAAGCTGGGATCAGCTTAGTGATAGAGGTTTTCTCAAAACTTCTAAGCAGGGAGTGAGAGAGCGCTACTGGCTTTCCGGGGCCCTCGCTTTTTGAAAAAGACCTCTGCGTTGGCGTTGGCGTTGGCGTCACTAAGTTTTTGCGACTCGATAGTTATTAAAGCTTGTAGTGTCGGGTTTGCCAACGCCTGATATCTAGATTGGCAGTTGTGAAGAAGAAGAAGAAGTACATACTTACCTAATTCTATCGGAGGTAAATGCGGTTGTAGCTTATACCACTCAATAAGGCTGTCGATGTCCCTATTCAGAGTTTCTGATGTAGCATTATAAGTTTCTCTGACAGCCCGAAATTGAGCCTTCGACACTATCAGCAACTCATTGATCCCAGGAAAATCCATAATTTAGAACCTGTCTCAATTTAAATTAAAATATATTTGTCAGTATTTGGTGCATCAAAACCGGATGTGTATAATACAAAACGCTGACACTTAGGAGTTGCAGAATAAAAGTGTTTACCCCTTAAACCTAATAAATACAGCAAAAAAAAATTTTTTTTAAAGTTAAAGTTGAAACATTTATGTATATTTTACCTCTGGAATACTACTATTCTTAGAAAATTTAAACGCGTTTTTCTCAAATCCATATTTTTTAGTATTATATAGGTGATATATAGGTGATATATAGGTGATAAAAAAATACTTGACGATCGAGTTGTTCCAAAAAAATATTAAAATTTATTAAATTATCTTCTGTATCAACTAAAAAAATGAAAAACAAATGTTTTTATATTTTTTGTTTTCTAAGTAAACACAAAATTTTGGGGCAAAATCGATTGTATTTTTTAAAATCTTTGAATAATTATAACTTTTACTTATTTGTTTTAGTTCTTCTACAAAATACATATTTAAAAAATAATATCTTAGTGTATTTTTCTTTGTCTCAGGCAAGATTACGCTTGCTATTACCAGCGCAAGCAAATACCATAATTTCTCCAACGGTAGAAAAATATGCAATGCGGTATCTTAAATATATATATATATATATATATATATATATATATATATTTATATATATATATATATATATATATATATATATATATATATATATATATATATATATATATATATATATATATATATATATATATATATATATATATATATATATATATATATATATATATATATATATATATATATATATATATATATATATATATATATATATATATATATATATATATATATATATTCAAATTGAAATTATGTATTAATACTAAATAAATTAACGTATAAAATAAATGAGAGGAGACTTATCTGGTCTGTGTAGACCAGGAGTGACTCCACGCCTTTTTTTCTTCTCTATTCTTTCAGTGTTGGTCAATAATCCCTGCTGTGGTATTATAGAAGAATAGAGAAGAAAAAAAGGCGTGGAGTCACTCCTGGTCTACACAGACCAGATAAGTCTCCTTTCATTTATTTTATACGTTAATTTATTTAGTATTAATACATAATTTCAATTTGAAAATAATAATTTACATATATATATATATATATATATATATATATATATATATATATATATATATATATATATATATATATATATATATATATATATATATATATATATGATATATATAAATTATTATTTTTCAAATTGAAATTATGTTAATCACTAAATAAATGAAATGATAAAATAATGAAAGGGCACTTATCTGGTCTGTGGTGACCAGGAGTGACTCCACGCCTTCTTCTTCTCCTCACTCAGTGTTTGCTGGTGCTTCCTGCTGTGGCACTAGAACCCGATCAAAATGGCAGTCTTTCACAGCGGCACACAACAATGCGAGACGAGAATGAATGCTGGAAAATAATAGGCGATTAGTGTTTCTTAAATATTAATGATTGTTATAAAATGTATATCAATATTTCGGCTCAGCCGTCGTCAAGATATGTGACATTTCTGAAATCGAACAATTCGTTGAAAATTTAAATTCAAGGAATCGAACAAAAAGAAATGGATTAATAATATTTTACACGATTTAGTTAAGGTACCGAAACCAACCGTGCAAAACGTTATTTTAAAATGAATGATAAAAATTAAAATAAAAAGCATTTGATGATTATGATAATATGATAAACCTTATTAATTTTGCCTATTGAGACCGGAACCTTTGCAAGCGCCTAAAATATAAATATAAGCTAATTCCCAAGATTTGACGTCCCTTTCTTGTGCATTATCACCAAGGCATTTTATTATTTTAACTTTAAAACATTGATCAAAAGATAAATTATGTGCCCTGGCATGCAAAGATATTGGGAGTTGGCTTTCATTTCCTACACTAGCCCTATGATTATTTAGTCTAATATTAAGTGGTGTTGTTGTTTCACCGATATAAAAGGCATCACAAGTCCTGCACAGAAGTTGATATACTATATTTTTTGAAATACAACTGCAATGAAAGGGAACCCTGTAACTATTAGTAGTATTTGGACTGGTAAAAAAAGGACTTAGATCTAACAGAGGACAAGTTTTACAACGTGGACGACCACAAGGTTGAAGACCATAAGTATTATTACCAATAGAGAAATTTTGATTATTTTTTGTTTTGTTTAATATTGATCTAATATTAGGTGGTCTGCGGAAAGATAAAATTGGCGGTGAATCTAAGAGATCCTTAGTGGATGCATCATTAGAAATGATAGGGAATAAATCAGATAATATATCTCGCAGTTTCTCAGCACCAGGAAAATAAGTGGTGCTAAGAAAGATTTTATTATTATTATTATTTTTATTTGAAGTAATTTTAGGTTTTGGTATATATTTTACTTCAGAGTTTAGAATATGTTTATCCAATAGAGGAGCAGGGTATTTTCTTTCAAGAAGAGATTGCTTTAGATTATTGAGATATTTATCTAAATTTTCTTTGTTGTTAACTAAACGGTGTCCGCGAATGGACATTGAATAGGGAATGGATCTCTTGGTGTGAAATGGATGACAGCTATCAAAGTGTAAATACTGTTCTTTATTTGTAGGTTTTATATGAATCGCGGTTTTAATTTTACCTTCGGAAATTGTTAAATCAACATCTAAGAAAGTAATTTGTGATTTAGAAATGGTATGAGTGAAATTCAAAGGGCCAAAATTATTTAGGTCGTCAAGAAAGGTTGTTAGAGTAGTTTGTCCGTGTGGCCAAATCATTACTATGTCGTCAATAAATCTATACCATAATATGGGTTTTAAATTTTGCGTTTGAAGAAAATTTTGCTCGAATAATCCCATGAAAAGGTTGGCATACGACGGTGCCATTCGCGTGCCAATAGCAGTCCCTTTAATTTGAAGATAAAATTCATCTTCAAAGGAGAAAGCATTACACGTTAAGACAAACTCGGCTAATTTGCAAAGAAAATCCGTAGAAGGTATTTGAGGATGAGGTCTCTCATCAAGAAAATAAGAAATGGCTTCCAATCCTAAATTATGAGGAATATTGGTATACAGGGATATGGCGTCAATAGTAACAAATAATAGGTCGTCTGACTTTGGAATTACAGTATTCTTTAAAATATCAATAAAATGATAGCTGTCTTTGATATGAGAATTTAGATTTTTCACAAAAGGTTGTAAAAAATAATCTACAAAAGCCGAAATTCTTTCTGTCGGAGAGTTAAAGCTTGCGACTATTGGTCGTCCAGGATTATTAGGCTTGTGAATTTTAGGTAATAGATAAAAATTTGGAGTTCTGATAGGATCAGGAATTAAAGTTTTAACATCTTCGTCTTATAATTTTTCATTTGATTTATTTTGTTCAATACGTTGCCACATTTAGTTTAACCGAAAGTTAATAACAGTTATAACAGCCATCAGTATCATATTCTATTAAGTATGACAAGGTGACCTTCTCCTAGAGAAAAAAGATGCTGTTAAACTTGTCAGTCCAAGAGCTAATTAACCACAATGAATATTTAGTATTATCTAAAGGTCTAATTTCACACCGACTCAAAATGTGAACCATTTTAGTTTTGGTAATGATGTTGTTAAATTTTGTCGTAATTTAAGATGGCGTGAATTTTGGCATTCAAATCAAAAGAATAACAATAATAATATTAAATTACACAATGCACTATCTCAATTT
>OX155969.1:6744725-6885925 GCA_944548615.1 Micropterix aruncella
ATATATATATATATATATATATATATATATATATATATATATATATATATATATATATATATATATATATATATATATATATATATATATATATATATATATATATATATATATATATATATATATATATATATATATATATATATATATATATATTTTACTATTATCAGAAATATTGTTATCTTTCAAATACTAATCAAACTGATATAAAAAATTGATCATAAGATTTGGATTCATTCAGATTGGGACACAGAAGTAGCGTCCCCGAAGATTGTGCACATTTTCGACTGCCTAGTCTGCGACCATAAACAATCGGGCGTCCCTGGAAACGGTGAGCCTAAACTCACCGGCCAATCCTTTTACCACCAGGCCAAAGGACACTGTGACTAGATGCAGAGCCAATCTCGTCTCCTGGCGCTGCAAGGCGAATCCAACATACGCTGCAGGATGAAGACCACCTCCTATCCTGCCCGCAGCTGCTATTAACCCTCACAACACACCAGGACCTACAAGAGACGAACAAAAAGACAATCCAGGCGGCATATTTTTGGATAGGCGTGTCCTAACATGTTTTCTAGCATGTGTCTTAACGTGGCCCAGACACGTCCTTTAACTAACAATGATCAGATTTCCACTTAGTATAAAATAAATAAATGAAAAACGTGCTTTTTAACCGAATTAAAAAAATGGAGGAGGTTATCAATTCGGTATTATCTTTTTTTTTAATGTTTGTTACCTCAGAACTCCATTGATGAACCGATTTGGAAAATTCTTTTTTTATTCGAAAGAATATACTTACAGATTGGTCCCATTTTTATCAAAATCCTGTTCTGATGATGGAATCCATTAGGAATTGAGGGAAATCTTCAAATATTATCATACGAAATTCAAAATTTACATGTTAGTTCAATTTCGATGACAATTCATTTATTTTTATGGTAAGCATGACATGAGTCTATACGCTGGGTTGGCTCCCGACGAGGGAACTCCTCAACGGTCAACAGTACAGACCCCAAATTGTGTATACTCATTGAGTTATGATAGGCCATTCTAAGTTTTATTATGACAAGTCTGCTGCGCCATGGGTTGGCTCCCGACGAGGGAACTCCTCAACGGTCAACAGCACAGACACAACATTTTGTATATGTATTCAATTACGACAGCCCGTTTTAAGTTTTACCATGGACTGCGGCACCCATGGTTGGCTTCCAACGAGGGAACTCCTCAACGGTCAACAGCACATAAATACATTTTTGTACACGCATTTAATTATGATAGCCCGTTCTAATTATCACCATGATATGGCTGTTCCACTTATTAAAAAGTTTTTTCAAAATTGTGTGCATTATTAACCTTGTATATAAGGTCTCCGCTTAAGTCTAACGTCATAAATTTTGCAGCAGACACAAAAATCTGAAGACATGTCACAGTTTAGATTTAATGAAAATTAGTTAACAATTTATCAATCTGTACAAATAATAAGAGGTGGCTTGAAAATATTGCGACACTTAGTGAAAGTGGTTTACACTTTCCTTAACTGTGTCCTCCATCCTCCTATGTTATTTGTCAGAGTTTTTAAGCAATTAAACATCTCACGAAGCACTATGCAACGAACTACTTTCCCGGCAGAGGAAAGTATTGTAAACGCTCTTCTGTGTGTGTGTGTGTGTGTGTGTGTGTGTGTGTGTGTGTGTGTGTGTGTGTGTGTGTGTCTTCCTCCACGATAGCGCCCTAACGCTTTATCTGATTGAGAATTAGAAACAGGTAATCAATAAAAAATAATATTAATAAATGTTGTTAAAGTTAAATAAACAAAATCACCCTAATTTGGATACTCGGTCATCAATGCATACCCGGCAACGTAGATGCCGACAGACTGGCAAAACTGGGCACACTGGAATGCCCGGTGGAGCCAATTGTTGGGGTTCCCTTCGCTACAGGTAAGAAAATCATAAGGAACTGCTTGGAGCAGGAACATCGAGCATCCTGGAAATAGAGCCAGGGATGTCGCCATGATGGAGCAACCACTACAAAAGAAAACCAAGGCCCTACTTCACATTAGTAAGAAGATCCTTAGAACCACTATTCCTCACCGGACACACGACCCTTAGAGCACATCTATTCAACCTTGGCTTGACCGAGAGCAAGGAATACCGAATATGTGGCGAAGAACCTGAAGACAGCATATACATCGTTGGTCGCTGCCCAGGCCTCGCCGCAAAAAGACACAGTTTACTGAAACGAGCCTTTCTCGAACCCAGCGATCCGCCCAACTTGAAGGTCAGTGATCTGCTTGGACTGGAAACGGTACTGGGCTACTAGCTGACCACTGACTCAACCACAAAGTGGGTAGTTACAAAACATCTTATAGATCCAGGTGACATCAAGGGCTGGAAACAAGCCCCCCAGTCTGTTTACTACTACTAAATAAACATATATTTTACGATAAAATAAAACAACCAATACCTCACTAAATATCAAAGTTAATATTAAAAACACGAGCATATCAACAGACTCATGCCACGAATAGTTGGCAATTAAATTCTGAAGATTCGGTTTCTGAATTAATAACGTGGTCGAATCGGCCGACGATTTCAAGGGCAAAAACGAGTTATCGCTTTAATGCTCTTGTCCGATTACCTACATAAAAAAATATGGCCGGAATAACAGACCGACGTCAGAATTTAAAAATGGTCTTTACCTTATCGCGTCGTAATGGTACTAGTTTAGCTATTTCTTTTGTTATATTATGGATATTTTTTAATATTATTGGTAAACACCAATGAAATAGTATTTAGATTGACGGTTAACTGGTTACTAACTAGTTGATTACTATTAATTAGTTTTAAATATTTATTGATTTGAAGATATTTGGTATTAGTTTTCTACAATTAATATTAATTTTGTGACCATTTTGCATGATGCTAGTATCTGATGACATGTTTTCGTTTACTTTCAAATACATAACTTATTTTTAAAATGGTAATTTGACGTAAGCACCAGCCATTGTTTATTTTGTACGATTGCCTTAATACGGGCCTAGGCTTAGTAAGGCATTGATTTAAATAGTATATTCAGCTGCGGTGCTCTCTATTTTGTTACTGGTTAAAAAGCAAATAGTTACTATCAATGAAAACGTGATCCTCCTCGGTTTGCTATCTTCATAGTCTCAATTCTGCTCAGTGTGACCCGTCTACGCATCATAAAGGCGCTTGAAATATCGGGCGCCTCATCGCAGATATACCTCCGCGCCGGGCAGCTCACAACGAGGCGCGATAAAAGGCAATTGCCTAGCGGTAGACGTCACGGATTTCGGACAAGACTCGTCGACCGACTCACTGATCTAGGAGACTGATATTTCGGATTGGAAGTCTTCAGTAGTGTCTTCAGTTATATAGCAAATTTTTGTATAAAAAAATAGTCCTAATCGTTAAAATTGGTTCTGAAGAAGAACTTTTTGTTCATAAAATATCGTCGTAATCTTTAACCCTAAGTGCACGCTAAGCAGGGATTTAGCCGCATTTTTTAGAAATAACGAAATTGTGAGTTATCTTTTAACTACTGACAAGTGGCGCACCGAGTATCTTCAGTCGGAACTATGACCTCTAGGAAGCTTGGTAGTGACGGGTTCTAGGTCGCTCTCTAGTCAGGGAGGAGCAATCAAAAGTGACGGGTGTATTAGCGGGTATTTTGCCGATAGCATGATAATTATGTAAATATCAGGACTGCGGGTGTTTTCCCACTTGCGTGGCAATTATTTAAGTATGTACATACTTCCATTTTACATTTTACACTATATTTTATTAGTTATTACTTATTTATAAGTTCTTGCATGCATATTTTTTTTAATTTTCAAAATAATTTTCCATTTCTTTCATGAGGCACAATGAGAATCTTAGGTATTCCTTCGATTTTTTTAATTTTTGTGTGCTGTGCTCATGATAGTAGGATGTTTATTTTACTATTTTACCCTAGCAAAAGATTTTAAAACACTGTTGAGTCGTCTAGGTGTTTCCCCCATCCCCCCTTCTTCAATACTAAATTTTATTTATTTTACTTTCCTGTTTAAGGAAAGTATCGTGGACGCACTATTGTGTGTTTGTATTTTCGACGATAGCGCCGAAACGCTTCATCCGAATGATCTGAAATTTCTTATGCAAGCATCATTTGGTCATGGCATGAGATCAATCGTTGTTGAAATCTGTCCACCCAGGGTTGGCTCCCAACGAGGGAACTCCTCAACGGTCAACAGCAGAGAACCACAATTTTGTAAACGCATTTATTTATGATATCCCCTTTCAAGTTCACCATGACATGGCTGATGTACCCTTGGTTGGCTCCCGATGAGGTAACTCCTCAACGGTCAATAGCAGAGACCCAATTATGATAGCCCCTTCCAAGTTTCACTATGACATGGCTGATGTACCATGGGTTGGCTCCCGATGAGGACGACTTCTCAACGGTCAACAGCAGACACAAAATTCAAAAAGTCGAAAAGTCGAAATCGGAAAGTCAAAAATGTCAAAAACGTTAAAAAATTCGAAAAAGTAAAAAAACTAAAAGTAGAAAAAACGGAAAATTTTAAAAAGCCGAAAAAGTCGTAAAAGTCGGAAAATTCGGAAAAGTCGAAAAGTTAAAAAGTCGAAAAAGTCGAAGTCGCTTTCGATTTTCGAGGGTTAAAGGGTGGCGCTAGGTCGAGGGTGGGGGGGGGGGGGGGAGGGGGTGTGGTAGGATTTATGATATTAATATTCGGATGAATTAAGTTTCTGGCTACTTGAAAGTCTTGGGGTGACATAACCGATTTTTTTATTATTCTCGTAGCGAAAATAGAAAAAATATAAACAATTTATACAAATAATGCTGCTCTGTTTATTATTTGGTAATAGCAAAAAAGTTTACTTTATTCTTATTTACATACTACTTTAATACGCGACCTCGGACTTTACTTAGATACGAAGCTTACATACAACGACCACATAGATCACATAGTTCTTAAGGCCAAGAAAATGTTAGGATTTTTGTTTAGAGTATGCAGACCGTTCAGTGACACCTTCGCCGTAAAAATACTTTATTACGCATATGTCAGAAGTGTCCTAGACTTCGGATCCACTATATGGTATGTACATGTGTATGCGATGTATGGCACCGATGTATGCTGCATCTGTCAACAAGGTTGTGGGCGTCCAAAAGCGTTTCTTGCGATACCTAAATTGGCGCGAGTACACGAACTTCGAGACATATGAGGAACGAGCGGATTATTTTAAGGTTGCACTGCTCTATAATAGACGGACCATAACCGACATGTCTTTCCTATATGACATCCTTCATGGTTTAATAGACTGTCCAGCTACAATAGAGCGATTTTCCTTGAGAGTGCCCCTCAGAGGTACCCGAGTTTCTCGTTTGTTTCATGTGCCCAGATGCAATATAAGCCACTTCAGCAACTCTACTATGATACGGTTACTCAGCTCTTTTAATAATAGGTTTAATGACCTTGACATATTTTCTCTGGACAGGAAGCCTTTTCTTCACGCAGTCGAAGAAAAGCTCAGGAACGATATTTAATTTAAATATTTATAAAATACGCACTACTTATGTATGTTTATATGTATATATATATATATGTCAATATTATACGTATGTATGGCCATTTATGAACGTATATTACATATAGTGTTATAACAATCCCCCCTTCCATTTCCATTCCCCTATTGTACTTATACATTTAAATTTAGAAATGCTTCTTTTTCCTTTTTTCCTTTTTTCTTAAAAAAAGGTTATAAAATGATTATCTTTTAAATAGGTGCTATATATTATTTGCTAATTTAAAGGTATCAATGGCTATATTAATGCTAATTTATAAAATGTTTTTTTGGGAGTTGTAATCTTAGCCGGCATTTGTTCTGTTAAGTCCGCACATGCCAAACGAAGCAACCGTTTATTTAGACCCGCCCGACGAGGTCCGATAGACGACATTTCGGTGGTTGGAGCACCAACCGAGTGTACAAATTCGCGCGAAACGAGCGAATCGCATTCGCTACATGTGACAGGCAGGCAGCGAGTATTCGCTGCGAGTTGAACTCGCAGCGAATACTCGCGGCGAGCGAATTTCCTCTGTGTGACCGAAACTTTACTTACAGTCCGGGGTGCGAAGCAACCCGGTAGTCAGTCGACGCGCAGTGGCGGCCACAACTGCCCCTCAAAATGCGGCCAAGTATTTCAGTGTCTCCATTTTCTCTCCTCTGAGTCTTTAGGGTACAAATATTTTCAAAGTCTTTAAGGTACACAAAAGAAGGTACCAAATATTTTAGAAATTTATTAGCAATGACTATGTATAATTCGATTATTATTGCTCATATTAAATAATAATGACATAATAAAGTATTTAAAGAAAATATGTTACATTATATTTCACGTTAATAATATACAAATTAATCAAGGTTTAGTGATTTAAAAGACCCTGCCACTCCGAAATTATCATCGCTTAAAATTTCGACTATCCTTTTAGATTCGTCGCTCCGAATGTTCTCGAGGTCCTTAAAATACTTCAATTGTTTGTCAGAGCACAGCTCATTTTCCCATTTTTCTGAAAGTAAAAAGTTGGTATCACTTATTTTATCCAGAATTATATGAGAGATTTAGAAACCTCCAATATATATTGAAATTACGCAGAAACACGTAGAGTCGACGCAAAACTACGAGGCCAGCTTGTTGCGTTCGCCCAATGTGTAATGCTAGAAAACACTTTCACTAACGTTTTATACATTATTTTAAACACTATAAAACCAAAAATGTGAAAAAAAACGTTTTTTTTCTGCTTGGACGCACGACATCTCAAGAACGCGAGTACTATATACGCAAGTACTATATACACCCTAGTACTATATTCATACTTTAATATTGAGAGATAAAATAATTTTTTGAGTATCCCTTGGAATCCTTTAAATAATTTATATATTTTTTTTCTTGGAAAATAGTAGAAAATCCGTTATTCAATAAGCAAGTACAAAAATTAAAGTGTATTATTGCGACTGTATTTCTCAACGCGTTAAATTGTGATTTTTTGTCGTCCAGTTTAAACGGTTGCTACCATTATTTAGGCTTCATAATAAAAATAAATGCAATCTCAATTTATTACCATCTTCATTTTTTACGAAAACTATGGATGTAACTTTTACGACATTATGTCGTACCTATGCATTGGGAAAAAAAAATAGATACTTAGTTAGCATTAAGATATTTTTTTTTAGATTGCTGTAGTCAAGAATGTCGCATACCATTCCTAAAGTTATTTTTACCTAATAAAGAACACCCATTTAAAATTACGCCATATATTTATTTATTATAAACGTTATTGTACCATGTTCTGTGTTTTATATATATGTTTTTAATTACAGGTGTATATTTTTATTTATTCAAAAATATTTATTTTCCTAAACTGTTATATCTAGAGGCTTAACTGAATATTTTTAATTTTTCTAATATGATATGAACATGTCAAAAATGATATATTAATTATAATTTCTGTACCCCAGAGGTAACCTGTGTTAAGTCACATATTGCTAATTTTACAGGAGTCAATGAAGAAATTATTTTCACATATTTAGGATTTTTGTAGAAACTTTATTGCAAATATGGAAATAATTAAACCTAGACGTATTTATACAGTAATATACCTACACATAAAAAACTAAAATAATAATAAGTGAGACAGTATTTTTTACAATATAATATGAATTATTTTATTTTATTTTACTAAAAACATACAGCATAAAAAATAACATATAAGAATAATATATAACGCTAGTAAAGTCAATGATGTTTATAATTATTTGCGATAAAAGGAAACAAATAAATATTTCAAAGAAAACAAAAAATAATTTTAAACTAAGTGTTAAAGTCGCTATGTGGGAGTGTATGGGTGTTGGTGTGTGTTTTGTGTGATGGAGAGCGTGTATGTGTGCGTGTGTGTGTTTGTTTGCATGTGTGTGTGTATGTGTGGATGTGTGTATCTGTATTGCGTATGTGCTTGTGAGTGCTTGTATGTGCATATGGAAATGCGGGATGCTCATTCAATCCGATCTGATCAACGCGCGGCAATAACGAATTGGAACCATAGTTAGCGTTGTACCTTGGTACGTAAAAAGTTAAGTGAGCCCGCGCGAGTCGGGAAGGCGCTCGTATGCTCACCCTACTCAGGAGGGCAAACGACATATCTGATACTACTCGCCGGTCCTTCAATGTCTCTAAACCATGGCGTTGCAGACCTTCAGCGTATACTAGCCGTTGGAAAATAAGCGGAAATTTAGATGACGTATAAACCGTTTTTGAATACCCCTAGTTTGTATGTAGCATACTGCGGAGACCAAATATTATAAGAAAATTTAATCAGGCTGCGTATGTATGCGACATAAACCGTCCTCAAATAATGTGTGTTTTTAAGAGGTCTACAAACTCTCATAATAAAACCGAGGGTGCCGTCAGCCCTGTTGACGACTGATGTCTACGACAATGTCCTTATCCATTAGAAGTTTGCGATCTAACCGTAGACCGACAAACAAAAACCGAGTGCCGTGTTTGACATTTCCAAGCATTGGTTAAGCATCGCCGATGCGATATTTGGCGTGATCCGATGCTTATTAGTGATGGGCGTGATTCTCAATTTTAAATCACGCAACAATCACGTTACTGGTATTTTTTCACGCGTGATAATAACTGCTACTCGTGATTTTCGTGATTGTACTGAAATGTACTGTGAAACGTTAAGTAACAAAGTTTCGTCAATGTGATAACTGATAACAGAAACGCGCATTATATTTGCTTAATATTTATTAGTAATTAGAAGAATTAGCGTTCAGAAAGATTATCTCTCTTGCTCTTTTGGTGCTAAGCCGAGTTCGTCTTTCTGAAATAATGTTATTTTATTGCTTTAACAAATCATGAGCAAACTCATTTACACGAACGATTACGACACGAGCGATAACAGTGTCCAAATTCATGCGACAACAGTGTCCAAATTCACGTTACGTACGAAATGAACCACTCCTGCGCCACTCATCAGTCATCGTCCAGCCGGCGCGGGCGTTCGCCCAGAACGAACGGCAAATCACTGATCCACTGATCGCCGATCACATCAAGAATGAACGAAACCAAATGAACGGTTCAATTAGGCGCTCACCGATCATCGTTCAGTGGCGCGCCGCGCGGTCGTTCGACGGCGATCAGTGAGAACGGCCAATCACTGATCATATAATCACGCGTGATCGGTCGCGTCGTAGCGGCGCCGAGTGATGGCAACGCGGTGCTGTTCGTAGCCGTGATTCAAATAGCATGTTCTTTCAACTTCTCGTAACGCGTTCTTCGTGATTGCAAATATCACACGTTATTGTTATTGCTATTCGTGATCACACCCATCACTAATGCTTATGCATTGTCAAATTGACTATAGAATGCTCAACCACGAATCAATGCTTAAGCATCGACTATGAATTCGGGTGTGAGATGACTCCTAAATCACACACTCGATCTACTTCCAAGATTTCATCATAGCTAATTGTATATTAAAAGTTAATTAAATTGACGTATCGCGAGAATGAGATTTGATGGCATTTAGCTACATTTATAGAAAGTTAATTTTTTCACAAAAACCAGTGAAACGATTCAGATCTTCCTGGATCAGTTGACAATCGCAAGTTCTTCACTCCCATGAAGATTTTGAAATCATCTGCGTAAAGGAGATAGTCGCACTAATTAAAGCAAATTCCGATTTCGTTGATCGTTGATTTCGTAAACATTAAAAAGTGAAGGCCCTAAATGAGATCCCAGTAAATGCCCTAAATAATAGTACATTTTACAATATAATATGTATTAACTCCAAACACATATTTAATACATACAAAAATCAATCCATTGTGTTTTATTATTAGCTAAATTAAATCAAATTATAATTGCATATTTTTAAATGAACATTTTGAAACATTGTCTTTGCTAATGAATCTTCTCGTGGGGGCAAAAATATTCTTTTTTCTCCGATATTTTTCTTCTTCCGTGGGTACCTATTCCGCCTTATCTAGAATGTCTTAACTTCGAATAAAGTAGACCTAGAACTACTCAGGATGTATAAAGTTCCGGACGAAAATATTCTTCTTTTTCTGATATTCTTCTTCCTTGGTTCCTATCCCGCCTTATCTAGAGTGCTTTAATAGATACCATAGTGCTTAGGATGCAAAAGAGGTTTTTGGAGGGGGGAGGTGTTGTAGGAGGTAGCGTTGGGGGGGGGGGGGGGCGGGTAGCGTTGGGTTTGGGGTTGAGGGATAGGGTTAATTGGAAAGGGAATTGAAGGAGGGGATTTGGGGGGAGGGCTGGGGGTTAGGAGAGGGGGTTGAAGAGGAGAGGGTAAGAGGTTGTAAGGGTTGTAACAAACATTAAACTTTATAAAACTGCGTAACTTGATTTAAGATCTCATTTAACAGACATTTGGCTTCGTGAATTGTTTCGGGTTTCTGATTTACATTTCCACTGATGACTTGCAATGCCTTCTGACAGTTCCTACGGCCGCGGGTCAACGCCTTGGTCGCATTGGCCCTGGCATACCACGTTGCAGCACTCTTTTTGTACAATTATTCAGAGCCTTGCTGACCCCCACCATCATTGTTATGAAGATATTTGAGCATAACCTATTAACGGTGGGTTGACGCCGAGAATAAAGTGTAAATTGTTTTGCACAAGTCTTGAACTCGAACTTCTGGCTTGGTTTCACCCAGTAATTGAACTAAGTCCTTGCCATCAATAATCTGTGCGTCGACTGTCAACCAACTGTCGATAATTTATAGCAATTACGCTATTTATTACAATTAAACAACTATACTATTAAAGAGTTTAACATTTTCTCCTTAGAATTTTGATTCAATGATTTTATGCCATTAGAAACAATTTAAAAAAATATGATTGTAATGATTACTTGTTAGAGGGGCTGGGGGACCCCTAAACGGCGTTGGCCCATAGGCCATGGCCTACTTGTTCTTATGGCTAATCTGGCACTGAACTCAGCTTAACTCGGACTTACCGTGTGACAGGACATATATTTCAATTGTCTGTCATTGAATTTGAAAAAACGACATAACGTATAGCGACATAACGTAATATGTCACTTCGTAGAATTCCCCATTTGGGACATAATAAAAACTTAAAAACGAAAATAATGGACTTAACACAGGTTACCTCTGGGGTGCAGATTTTATACTTTAAAGTTTGTACAGACAAAGAGGACAATTTTCATGACAATTGCTATGTGTATTATACCAGTTGTAATATTAAATAGATTGCCATTATTAAAAAAAAATAAAGTAATTACCATTCAGATGTTATAATGGTTTAATCCATTTTACAAATATTGTACTGCATTTCTTTTAAAAACTCTCCTAAAATGTTATTATCCTTAATTGACTCATCACCGTTTTCTTTGGAACTTCAGATTAATAAGGTTGAATAGAAATTTGATGGTGATCATACCATAGAGTTCTTCGGATGACATTTCTTCACCGCCGTATTCCTTAGGTAGGATTTCTCTTGGAATATCCTGGTAGAGGCTGTCCAGGTCAGGATGGACCTTAAGACGGTCCGCCAGCTTAGGAGGAAGTAGCATTTTAAAAAACTTCAATAGCCATTCCAGCAGTGGATTTGGGAATATAATGTGAATGCTTGTCACTCGGTATCCATAGGCTTTCTGAAATAAAAATCATATGTTTAATAAAATCATAAAAATAATGGCTTTAAATCGTCATAAGTTGAAAAATTACATGATATAATTAGAGGTAAGGATTTTTTGTTTTTGCGAAATAGATGCGAATTTATGCGAAATTTCTTGAAATTTTAAAAAATGCCAATACACGCACCTGAAAAAAGTTTCATAAAATTTGTTTGCAAATGAGATTAAATACAACAAATGAAGTCTACTTCCATATTGGTCAGTCACTTCGCCTATCTGTGGCTACGTTACCACCTTAAAACAAAATATTACTTGAAAAAAATATTTTTTTTAGAAACTTTCTCAAAATGAGCTGATTGAAGGGTATACTTACTTTCATCGCCTAATTCTTTATTCAGTAAATAGCAATGAAGATTCCAATATTAAGAAAATATTCTAGAGTACTAAATGCTGCTTTTCAACCTTTGCTGAAACAGCGTTAGAGAGTTAGTTACTTCTACGCTGTTGGTTGAACAACGTGGAAGCAGAACGCTTCTTTATTAAATATAAGGTCGCAATTACGGACAGAACGATTCTAAATAGTCAAATATCGGAAGTACAACAATTTTAGCTATTAATCAATAATTCATATAAATTTTAAGTCTATAAAAAAGTTGTTTTATACGCAGTTCATTTAAGGGAAATTTCGATAATTTCAATTTTCTTTTTGCGAAATTCCTTTTTTTCTGTATTATTAGTTATAACATGTTTTTTTAGTATTTTGGACAATTCTTTTTATCCTTTATTTTACTGTTTATTTGTTGGTTTCGATTTTATGCTAATCCGTTCGACTTTTAAACACATCCAAGGATATAATTATAGATTTATTAAATAATTACCTAATTTTAGCTACATAACCGGCTCGATTGCGTTTCTTCGTGAACTTAAACCGGAAATAAATCCGCGTGAACAAGACAGGACATTATGCAAGGATTTAGTATTTTGGACAATTCTTTTTATCGTACATTTTACTGTTTATTTGTTGGTTTCGATTTTATGCTAATCGATCCGACTTTTAAACATATCCAAGGATAGAATCATAGATTTAATAAATAATTACCTAATTTTAGCTACATTGCATTTCCTCATGAACTTAAATCGAAAATAAGTCCGCGTGAACGAGACAGGACAATACGCTAGAGCAGAATGTGAAATTAACAGTTGTCACGTTTTCAAATTCAAACTACCCACAAAAGATAAAGCATCTGAATCTATGTGTTTAAATTTATTCGGACGAGTATAAGTTAGACAGGTAGTTTTTTATCATTTTATCGACGTTTCATATTCCACTCTAACGTATTGCTCTGTCTCGTTCGCTTGAACTAATTTCAGTTTTAGTTCACAAAGAAATGCAATCGGGCCCATTAACTGGTCATATCATATCATATGTATTTTATATAATAACAATACTGGATGTGCTCAGTAAGTACAAGGAAAAAAAAACACATGCGATGTATATGTTACGGGCAATACTAGTGGTTTGGGTAAGACCTAGGTTTACCTGGGTATACCTAGAACCTAACCTAACCTAACCCAAAATCCTTGGGTAATTCTAAGTTTATCCGGGTAAACCTAGGTTTACTCAAACAACTAGCATTACCCGTAACATATATAATTTTCTTTGATCACATTAAATTACTTTTACAATATATTCTGATTTATACCTAAATTTCAATAAATGTAATCTTATTGAGATAAACACAAATCCTAATATAAGCGCAGTCCGTCCTAGTTTTGCACGGGATGAGTTTAATTAATTATTTGGGATGAATTTATATAATGTTGAACAAAATTCTGGTATTGAGATTAGCGCGATCAAACAGACTGACAGACGGAGAGAAGGACAGACGTATGTAAGTACAGAAAAAAGGACTGACGGAAGAGCGGGCGGATAGATAGGCGGATGGATGTACAAACAGACGGACGGCTAGTGGTCAGACTGATGGACAGACAGACACCTTTTGCCGGCTTTGTTTTATAATGATTTAAAGATTGTTTTATAATGTTTACAGAGAGATATTATGGACGTATTTTTTTTTTTATAATGCAAAATCTCTCTCAGTAAATTACTTAGATTGCTCTAAATATGCATTTAAAATACAAATCAATACATAGTTTGCTTTAAACATAATTGTATTATGATATCTGACATTCTAATTCCCATATAATATATTACACATTTATTCATTTAAAAATCGTGGATGGATCGACAAAAAAAAGAAATTTACTTTGATTATTCTACAAAGAATTTGCATAAAAATTTTAGTATATTATTCTTCCTGACCATTAAATCACATTAGTATATTTTGATTATTTGTATGTAGGTAATATTGGATATAATATTACAGTTATGACAACTAGCATGACAGTTATGTTTCTAATAATAAAAAAATTAGCATTTAAGTTTGTGACGCATCCAAGTGTAGAAATGCCTATCTACTGGAGTAGTTAATTGTATTGTATTGTAAGTAAACAATATTTAGTATTTCTCTAATTTATATCCATGTCAATGTGTATTTAAATTTTATTATAGCTTATGCGTATTTATTTATTTATGCGTATTATAATGGTATTTAAATGCCGCTTACCACGAAAAAGTAAGAAATTCCGTAAAGGTAGGATTTTACATTGTTGCAGTCTTCGATAAGAGTAATGATTAGTAGATTTTCATGTCATCCGCATATAGCAACTACTCAGTTTTCAGTCTTATTCCAATTGTCTTGGATCTTTAAAAGATTTTAAACCTATATATTTAGCTTAGCTCTTTAATTTTTATGTCAATTAAAATTGCATTTATTTACTTTTATTTTTTATGTTTTTATTATTTACAATTTTATATTATATATCTTATTCTATATTTTTTTTAATTATTTTATAAATTAATTGGTTCACGTAATCTCGTAAATATTTGCGATAAGAATTTGATTTATTTTATTAACCCCATCTTTGTTAATTAATAGAATATTTAAGTAAGTGTAGAAATAAAAAAGTATTAAAACATAAAAAAAGGCCCAATGCACATTGCCATTATTTATTTTATATAGATACATAATATTTACAAACCCTGATGAAGTGCAACGCCCTTTTTGCTAGTAAGGGACTCATTTTAGTGATAATACTGGTGTTAAAACCTCTAATATCCATTATATATCTTTCTCCAACAGAGTAATCGTGCATTTGTCTGTAGTCCAAGAGCTGTGAATAAAAAAAATATATTTTCATCGTTATTAAATTTGCAATCGGCACTCAATTTTGAATTCCATCCCTGTTCAAACTACAAACCTTCGATTTATAAAAATATTTTTTTGTAAAAAATTGAGCGTTGTAGTTGAAACGCTAGTAAAACTATTTTAAAAAAAGGTTGTTTGACCAAAAATTATCCCGGTAAGTAGACAAGGACGGATTTCATCTGAACAATAATTTTCAAAATAAAATCAATAAGCACCCTTGGCGGTCGACCGACGCCTGGATCGCCTGGGTCGCTTGGGTCTCCCGGCGCGGTTCGTTTCCTTGCTAAGCGCCAACAGACGGTGTCAAAATTTGATTACAATGGATAGCGGAATTGAAATGATTAGTGTAGTTTATTTGGGAGCCAATGGTCGTGTTACAGTTGGCCACTATGACCCATATGTTCAGGGTCGGTCACCACCCATCCGGCGGCCTCCACGTAGAACTGCGGGCCAGGGTAGGACTCTGGCCTCACGGCCAGTTTCCCCTAGGAGTCGACCTTCGGGAGCTCCTGGACGGTTTGCGCACTGTGCGGCGTCAGCCAAGCGATTGTGCAATCTGACCGACGGCCGGAGGAGACTGGAAACAGTACTGTCTCCTATAGAGCAGGGGTAGTTGTTCACCTTACGACAACTGCTCTTGAAACGACCAATCGGCTACCCGATTTCGGGTGAAAACCAGATAAAGAGCGCCGCGGTCCGCGATGGATTCGGTAGACACAGCATCACTGCTTCGTAAGGGAGAGGACTGCGAAAGCTATCTCGAACCTGCAACTAGACGGGAGACCGGAGTAATCTGGTTGCAACTGGTAGTAATGGCGTGAGTGTCGGCCCGCTTGTTGATTAACCTGGCTATCTCGCGGTAAGGCGTTGGCTTCTTACAGGCATTTGGCGTAGCTGGACGGTGGACTGTTTCGTCCTACGTCTTCTGCCTTTACCTCAAGGGAGATAGAACGATCTAATATCATTAAAACTTCCTGTGGTGACGGGTTCGCCCATTGTAGTCGACAGCTCTAGTAGTGTAGTTTATATATCAAATATTCCAGCCAAAACTTCACAATGTGATTTCGGCCCAACAAGGCATCTGTGTACCAAATTTGAAGTCCTAAAGTCCAATATTTCGAGGATAATATATGACTAGTGTGTCCTTTAATGGAACGATTGCAACCACAAACTTTTCAACTCTTGCCATGACCAAATGATGCCTGCATACCAAGTGATGCCTGCATATTAAAGTATTTCTATGAAAATACTGTATTTGCAAAGTAGCGCCCAATGGAGATCGCTACCGAAAAAAGCTTTAAGAATTGTTGTTGTCCGCTAGCAAGAGTGCAAAAAGGAATCCTTGAACAACGCTTGAATGCTTCATATTTACCTAACTGATTTAATTTTATTTTTTTTTATTTTATTTATTTAGGTAAGTAACAGCATGAACTTATAATTAGATACATAATTCTTTAAAAAATCATGTTCTTATGCCGATTATAACTTACGCCGTTCGAAATTATTTGAAAAATATTTTACAAACTAAATTATGAAACAAAAAATACAATACATCCGTAAATATTTTTTAATCAAATGATCCCAAAAGTTGTAGAGTTAACCGCAAACATATAAACTTATACAACATAAATTCGAAGTAAGTAAATGTGAATACATATATAAGTTAAATTATATTTATACATACATATTACAAATCAATAATTACTGGCAGTTGTCGCTGCAGCTTCAAGGGCGGTTCGTATTGCCGATATTGTACACTTAACTATTTTCGTACTATTATTATATTATGTGTTTATTTATTCAATTTATTTATTGAAAAAAATATAAAGAAATTATTTTTACACAATAATTTTGCGTCACTCCTAACTTGGCAGTGCGCGTTAGGAGTGATAAGAGTAAAGTTAAAGTAAGTGTAAGTTAGTATCTCTATGTAATCATGTTGAAAAAATATAAATATTACACGTCTAATAGGCAGGTTTTGCAGCACTTAATAATTGTAAAACTCCATGTTACTACACCACAATCACAATAAAATAAATTGAATTAAAAATTAATAATTGAATTGAATTTCCACTCTTGCGGGCAGCTCAAGCAAGATAGTGTTATGGCCCACACTACTTTTGGAACGTCTCATCTCAGAAAACGGTGATTTGCGATGGCCTATTTTAAATAAGAACTAAATGTAAAAAAGCACTTATTTTTCCGAGTGTCAATAATAGGTAAGGGAAGGAGGCCCAAAGCGGGCCTCTTAAAAGAAAAGTAATATTATTTTTCATATTATTGACATACAGAAACCAATTACTTATATTGAGAAGCTTGATTTGAGGGTTTTGAATATTGTTTGGTAAGAAAAGAATAAAAACCAAAAAATATAGGTCAAATTACCAAACTCCCACGAATGCCCGCTTTGCCCGCAGGGGGGGCCTAAAGCGGGCACGTGTTTTTGTCGACACTAAGTAGTTGGCATCAAGAACTAACCTCAAAAGTTTGAGACAAGTAAAAGTAAATACAACCGAATCACAACCAGATAAACACCAACGAATAGGTTGTAATAATAACATAAACAACACAAAAATAGAGTAAATAAAAGTAAGATACCTCGAAATTTTATAAAAAAATCCTAATAGAACATCTTCTTGCACAGATTCTAAACACGTGCTCGCAGGCGAATAGACTGATTGCAGCAAAGTGACAGGGGCGCAGGCTTTGCGAGAGTATGCCATTTTGAAAAATTGGTATGCCATTTTGAAAAAAATGGCATACCCTCGCGGTGCGAGAGTATGCCATTTTTTTTAAATGACTGTAAACACGAGGGTGCCCGCTTTAGGCCCTATGCCCGTTTTAGGCTCCATTCCCTTAGTAAAAACTATTATGTCCCGTATCCGTATTCCGTTTCTCGCAGGCTTAAAATAAGCTGGTGCTAAAAATTAGGAACTTAAGCACCTTCCTTAATTGGTTGGTATTTCTTTTCATCAACATTAAGAACCGATCCTAAATCTTGAAATTTCTGTTTTGTTTATGGCCGTTCCAAAGCGGGTCCTAATTTTGACAGCTCGGTCACTCAATCGCCCGCCCGCCATCGTCTCGTCACCGCACGCTGATTGTAACCACGTTTACGTTTGTTTTAAAATATACAAGGCTATTTTATCATAATGTATACTACAAAACATATTGATACAGGATGTTCAAGGAAAAATAGAGATATTAATTAACGATTACTTATGATAATCAGCGATTTAGATTCAGACAGCCTTCTTCGATTTAGAAGGCAATGCTGATTAAACATCCTTGAAGTCGAAATAGAATCTTGGAAATCACGAGATAAACAAGACCTACACGGTGACTGCTCGACGCAGACTGCTCGATTTAGACCATTGTAAGTTAATACCCCGAACTAGACCATCCGCCATGGCACTCGTAGAAACGAAATACGAAAAAGGGTCTAGACGGTGCTTAAAGTTAATTTAAGAGCCTGATGGCCTCTACATAAGCACGCTCTAGTTATGACCCATGAAAGGGAATAGCTAAACGTCAGTTCAAAATTAAGCGTCGTTTTAGCGCGATTTTAGACCATAACTTAGGCACCTGCGAAAAACGGAATACTGACCAGTGTGTCAAGTATGTGTTACGCAATATAATTAAAAAAAATATATGATGCCATATAAAATATACTTTAGTATGCCTGTAAACCCGACTTTCTGTAAAATATTTTATATTGAATTTCTCTGATATTCGTTGCATTCCGACAGCAATTAAATCGCTTTAGGCGTACACAAAAAAAATAATAATTAAATAAGCATTTGCTCACCAACAATAGATTCTTGAGGTATTCCATTTGGTTAAAAAGGCTTGGGTCATCCGTAGTGTATTTAAATAATGAAACTCTCGTGTTGTCTGGCATTAATCTCGGCAGAAAGATGGTTATTCTGAAAACATAATGCTCGTTTAACGATATGCGATAGTTCTTTCAGCCGTGGAATGAGAGTAGAAGACTTAGAGACAAGACAATCTACTGTCTAGCTCGCCAACAGCCCGTTAAAGACCAACGCCTTACGGCGAGGCACCGGGAAAGGTAAACAGCGGGCAGCCTCGCCCCTCAAATACCAGTTTCGGTAGGATATCTCCGTCTGGAGTTAATCTTCAGGATACCTCCATCATCCCAACTGGTTACCGATCCGAAGTCGCTTACGCGGCCTCTACCTATTGTATTACAGCAGTAATTTAATTTGAATTTATCGTGAACCAGGGCGTTCTTTGCCCGTAGTACCACACGGGATCTAGTGGCCCAAGGTCATTTCAAGAGTGTCATGACAACAGTTCAACATCCACCCCCGCTGCTTAGGAGACAGTATATTACCATAGTGTGCAGACTCCTTCAGCATTTAGTCAGAGTTCGCAACCGATTGGCGTCGCCGAACGGTGCGCAAACCGTCCAGTAGCGTCGGGAGAGACCTTTCACAGACATTTCAAGCAGACCAAATTAAATTGAAGTCGTAGGTAATATAAGCTAAATTATTTGTTAAATATTCACAAAGCGATTACTCAGTGGCTTGATTGTCGTAACAATAAGGGTTTTGTGCGTTCCGCCTCTACTATAAAAATCACATAAATACTTGGACGGGTCTCTCAGACCACGCAAAAATTTGAAGTTGCTATAATTCGCGTACCGAGACTTGTGCCACTTTTGAAAGGCAAATATATAGCTGTCATAGAGATGACATAGACTGTGCGGTCGGTTCGCAATATATTCTTATAGATGTAACAATATCCACGATTGTTTTTAGAGTTGGTACAAATGTGCGACTTAAAACCTATTGGTGAGTGTAAGTCTGCTTGGAGTAGGTAACCGTCGATTATATCGGCCAGTTTCAGGAATTTGCTTACCGTACCTAAAAACCAATCGATAGTAGTGGAAACAATATTTTTTATTTGATTACTACCGGGGGAGGACGGGGTCGAAATTAATTTGTTTTCTTATCCAATCGACTAATACTTATACCATTTAAAATGGCTTTTATCATTGATTTAATCATCATCAACTCCAAAGATTTCTCTCTTCGGCCGTCCCAAAATAACATCTTCAGTATTAGCTATGGTGATAAAATATTAGAAAATGTTGATCATACGAAATTTCTAGGCATTCATATTGATAGCAATCTGCAATGGTCGACTCACCTAGAAGAACTGAGCAAAAAATTAAGTGGCGCCACATTTGCCATAAAATAAATCAAATTGTTATGTGGCTTTGAAGCTTCCAAATCTGTCTACTTTGCCTATTTCCATTCCCTATTAAGTTATGGCCTCAAAAACTACCTGTCGAACTTATACTCGTCCGAATATATTTGAACACATTTCGTGCGGTTTGAGATTCAGATGCTTTGTCTTTGGTTGGTAGTTTTAATCCTAAAAAGTGACAACCGTACATTTCACGTTACGCTCTAGCGTATTGAACTGCCTCGTTCACAAGAACTACTTTCCGATTTTAGTTCACGAAGAAACGCAATCGAGCTCCATATTATCTTTTTTTCATATTTGTATTACAAGTCAAATTTAGATAATTGTACAATCAGAAGTTTACAAAACGTGTCGTACAGGTAGGTATAAAAGAAAAATAAAAATGTAATATTATTTTAAAAAATGGTATTTTCACAAATTTTAGAATATGAATTTTCAAAGGAATACAACGAATTTCCGATTAAATGTATCTAATTCTCCTCCTAAACATTAAAATAAAATTGCTACGGTTGCTGAATTTTTATGTTGCCGTTCAGGCCATTATAAATCTTTGGCCCGGCAACAATAGCCAGGCGTCAGGACTTTTCTAGCAAGCGAAGAACGAGACGCAATAATTGCTCTCGAGATCGCGTGAGGTAGTAAGGATTTATACCATTATTGTCAAAATCCACTGGATTCTTCCTGACATAAAATGCCAATTCCATTATATCCCGTCAAGGCACAGTTAGGATAGAAAATTAAGGAAATACGGTGTCGCTGATGCATCCAGTGATTTATTTGATATCGTACAGACGTCCTGTTTTGCACGATTAGCACGCGATCCCGATCAGCAGCGCGACTCTATAGTTGGAAGGCTTAAGGCATTAAGGCGTGGAAAAGCAGTTAGTGATAGAAATACAACATTTTTATTTTACTAACGTGCTATTTTTGACATTTTTTATTATCTTCTCTAGGTCCCTATTCAGGAAAAAATCAGCTCCCGAACTTCTAGATGATATCAACATGTCTATCTTATTTTTTGTTCTCTCGACGGAGCACTTGTTGGCGATTAGCAGACGTTCGAGCCATTCTCGATCTGAAATTAAAAATAAAGAAAAAACTGAACTGTGAATATGGTAGTAATTTACGGAGACAAAGGAGAATTCCAAAAGATAATGGTATTTTTTTTTGGAAGAGTGTAATAAATAGAGACATATATTATTTAATTGTGTTATGTATGTTTGCAAACTTAAAATGAGTTTTGTTTAAATCATTTTGTTAGATAAATTATTTGCGGTATATAGAAAAAGAATATTATTAAGAATATTACAATATACATATAGTAACATTTTGTAATTTTAATTTTTTCTTTCTAACGCTAAAAAAATATATTGAATGAATTAATGGTTTAACTACACGTCTTTCGACTTATATTAGCTTGCACGCGAGCCTCGCATCATTTTTGGCACATCAAAGAAAGTACTTAAGATATTATGTTGTAATTTAGTAGGAGCTAATAGGCACTTGCTGAGTTGGCCATGAAAACCCATTTGTTTAGGGTTGGTCACACTCACGGGTCAACACCCATCCCGCGGCCTCCACGCATAAAGTGCGAGCCCGGGTAGGACTCTGGCCTTGGGGCTAGTTTCCCCTAGGAGGTGATCTTCTGGCGCTCATGGCCGGTCTGGGCACCGTGCGACGTAAGCCAATCGATTGTGCATTCTGACTAACAGTTGGGGAGTCTGGAAGCAGTACTGTTTCCTATAGAGCGGGGGTGGTTGCTGACCTTACGGCGACTGCTCTTGAAACGACCATCGGCTACCCAATCCCGGGTGAACAGCCGGTCAAAAGATGCCGTGGTCCGCGATAGATTCGGTTTACACCGTTTCACCGCTTCGTAAGGGAGAGGACCGCGCAAGCGACCTCGAACTCGTAACCAGTCGAGATACCGGAGTAATCTGGTCGCAACTGGATGTAAGGGCGTGAGTGTAAGCCCGCTGGGTAACATAACTGATTATCTCGCGGATAAGGCGTTGGCCTCTTACGGGCATGTGGCGTAGCTTGACGGTGGACTGTTTTGTCCTAAGTCTTTTGCGTTCACTTCACGGGAGATAGAACGACCAATCGTTAAAACTTCCTGAGGTGACGGGTTCGCCCGTTGTATTTGACAGCTCTAGTTGTACGTTTGTACTATTTCTTTATTCTGCGGTCTCGCTATGACCCCAACCAGTTATGGAAGGAAGAATTCAGGTAGCTGTTATTCTAAGTGAGAGAGAGATAGATGATTAGTGGGCGGGTGTAAGTTAATGAATCGATATTTTATTTTAATACTTTTATACACAACCACAATAAAATTAACTAATATAATTAATTAATTTTACACGCTGGGTACACTTTACATATAAATATACCCATTTTCTATGGAATAGAAATAGCTGGAACACTGGGCAAGGTAGCAGTTTTATATTTAGCATATGCTACTTGTTTTAGGGATTCGTGAACTTTGATGTTGGCACAGGATAATAAAAAAACAACGGGCGTAAATTATTATTAACGCGGGTGTAGCCGCGGGCACAATTAGTATACTTATAAGGATCTACAGACTGCCTAGATATACACTAAAAATAATAATTAAGAAATATTTATTTTTTTATTCAAAAACCCATGGTTTGAGAGATAGTCAAACCATGGGTTATTAGGGATATTGAGAGATAGTCAAACCATCAAATATTATTATTTCTATATAACAAACCCGTCTTAATTAGATTTATTAACTATTAAATTTACAAAATCATCCAAATAAACATAAGGTTGAATGTGTATGACTCCAATACGCCATGGATTGATGAGTTAAACTTTTATAATATTACTTCTATACATAAGCACAATTAAATAATATATGTCTCTATTTGTTACACTCTGGGTTCACCTTCCATACAAAAATGCTCATTGTCCTTTATGGTCAGAGAACACAATATCACGTCAAATATCTAAGTAAATGGTACTCGGCAGCCTAATAAATAAAGAATGGCATTAGAATAAAGGTGATATTATGTCTTATTGAAAAAAGAAAAAGATCATTACCGGCAAGCACTACTGGCTTGCCAGTGCCCTCGCTGTTTAAGACAGGCCTATGTTAGGTGCTGGCGTAACTAAATCAGTATATTGGTAAGTCACTAAGTTTTTGCGAATCGATTGTTTTAGCATCCTGTGGTGTCAGGTACGCCAACATTTGATAACAGGATTAGCAATTAAGAATAATAATAATAAGAAGAAGTACTTACCTAATTCTATCTGAGGTAAATGCGGTTGTAGCTTATACCACTCAATAACGCTGTCGATGTCCCTCTTCAGTGATTCTGATGTAGCATTATAAGTCTCTCTGATAGCCCGAAATTGAGCCTCTGTTATTATCAGTAACTCGTTGATCCCGGCAAAATCCATAATTTAGAACTATATTCAATTTAAGATAAAATACACATGTCAGTATTGACTGCATAAAAACCGGGTTTTTAAATATAAAACGCTGACATTTGAAAAGCTGCAGAACAAAGCTGGTAAAGTCTAACGATGTAAATTTTAAAGTAGATACAAAATATTGAAAAATATTCCTCCGTTTGGATTTCATGGAGATAAATAATTTATTAATTTATACAAAATTGGTGGCATTGAAAACATTGCAGCAGGTAGTGTTAGTGTAAACCAACGTGTTTCCTCCTCCATTCGTCATCGTTCTCGGCAATTAAACATTTCACGAAGCACACATAGGTCTAAATGATATACTACCGAATATATTTAAATCAATTATAATAAATTGATGATTTGAAACGGACTGTAAAAATAAATAGTTAATAAATAATTTTAAAATGTATATAGTTTTAAATAAATTAGAGTAACCAATAACTTACTAAATATCCAAGTTACTATGAAAAACACACTCAGATCAACTGACGCATGCCACGGACGAGTGGCAATTAAATTCTGATGATTCGGTTTCTATGTTAATATATAAAGTGGTCGAATCGGTCGATGATTTTTTAGACGAAAACGAGTTATCGCTTTATTGTTCATGACCAGTTCACCTACAAAAAAAATACTGCAGTAACAGACTGTTGGCAGAAATTAAAAGTGGCCTCAACGATGACGTCTTATTGAAACCCTTTTAATTATATTTTCTATAAAGTTTTTTGATGGATATATTTAAATGTTATTCGCAGATTATATCAACGACTTAGTTTTTAGGTTGACATTATTATTATTACTTTGCTATTATTATTATTATTACACTATTATTATTATTGTTATTGCTATTATTATTATTACACGGCAAGCTAGTTTATTATTATTACTTTATGTTAATACTAGCTGCGCCCAGCGGTTTCACCCGCGTGGTGATGGAAAATTGTGATAATGATGATAGAAAACCATATATGTTTATAAGTAATAGCCTATGTGTTATTCTGATGTGTAAGCTATATTATTGTAAAGTTTCATCAAAATCCATTCAGTAGCTTTTGCGTGAAAGAGTAACAAACATCCATACATACATACAAACTTTCGCGTTTATAATATTAATAGGATTATCACATTTGAACATAATTAGTATATACTGTAATTATTAAAAAAAAAATTTTTGTTCCTTTCGCTTGTTGCCAGTATCCTGTTTTCGTTTACTTTTAAATACATAACTCATTTTTAAAACGATAATTTGACGGAAGCTTAAGCCATTGTTTACTTGGTACGCTTACCTTATTACGGGTCTAGGCATTGTTAAACCCCGTACGTTCGAAGTCCCTCGCGTCTGTTTTAGGTACCTACACGGCCTAGTGGCATAGTGGTTAGGTCGCCTGATCTTAGATTGTAAGGTCCCGGGTTCGATTCCCGGCTAGGTCACCATTTTCCGTTGGGATCAAATTAACGGAATTGCATTTTCAATTCTGTCGATCGAATGCAATAACAAGACACACACTTACACACATGTTACACGCACACATATATATAACACGTCATAGTAGGGTTGCTTGTAAGAGATTGTCATATGACGATAAACCCGCCCATTGTGACATTTCACAATAAAGGGTAGAAACAAACAATCAAACCTATGCCCAAAATTCTACATATTATATACCGCTAAATGTCAACATACAATAATCACTCCCAGGATAGAAACTTGTTCAACAAAGAATAAATTTAAAGAAAACATATACGTACAATTAATCAAAAATGCTACCAAGACTATTCTTATCGGATGTTTTCGGGACTATTTAGTTTTAACTTTTTTATTTTATTTTAGAAATTTTAATTTACAATTCGTATTTTTTGTTTTTCAATAAATTATTTTATTGATAAATTATTAATTAATTTTGATATATGATTTAGGAACCTTGATTTTATTTGGTTTTCCTTTCGTTTTTAACATATTTTAAACAAAAGATCATTGGTCATTTGTATTCCACACATTTGTATTTATACAATGTAGTATTTTTTTATGAACAGCACAGTATTATCACAGTATACTGTGGTACTATTTAAAATCTATCAACATCCATTCCTTTCTTTTCCCCATCCCAAACCCTACAGTAAGCACTTGAGACAATAAAAATGCTTTAAAGCCTTAAATTAACTACCTGAGGGCGGCAACTGGCGTCATGAAGACCACCCCAACAGCAGCGGGATTAGAGGTGGCACTCTGCTGCCCGCCTCTGGACAAGCTCATCATCCACTCCGCCAGACTTACAGCATACAGACTGAAGTGTTTGGGCGAGTGGAAGCGAGGAGGGCACAATCATCCTGAGCTAAACCTCCTCCACAAAAGCCCATTCACTCTGACCCAGGATCGACTACGGAAAAATTTTTCGGTAGAGAAGTCTTATAAAATCCTGTCGTGTCGTGTCGTCGTCGTCGACGAAAGGTCGTGTCGTCCCCTTGTAATACATTATTTAAGTCGGTGTCACTCAGTTCATCAAAGGGAAAGGGCGTATGGGTAAGGTTCTATCCCTAACCTTACCCATACGCCCTTTCCCTTTGATGAACTGAGTGACACCGACTTAAATAATGTATTACTAGGGGACGACACGACCTTGCTGGGAGATACTTCCATAATGGATACGACTAATATTTCCTCAAGATCAACCGACCAAATTCTACGTCACACACTTTCTTACAATAAACATTCTTTAAATATATGCCATTTGAACGCGCAAAGCATTCCGGCTCATTTTAGTGAATTTTATGCTCTTTTTTCCAATCAAACTGTAGATGCTTGTATGATAAGCGAATCATGGTTAAAACCGTCTTTACCATCGTCTCTATACAATTTACCCGGTTATAACCTGATTCGCAATGATCGGACAGCTCGCAGAGGTGGAGGAGTCGCTATCTACCTAAAATACCACTTTTCGTATAAAGTTATTTGCAAATCATCCGTCGGTAGCAGCCACGGAGCAGCTATCCGTGGTAGCAGCCCTGCTCCCGAATATTTATTAATTCGCGTTACCATGAAAGATACGATTATTCTCCTTGGAGTATTTTACATTGCACCAGATAACAACAATTATTTTGACGAATTAGAAAATGTCCTACACGAATATCTGCCAAATTTTTCACATGCTCTCTTTTTTGGCGATTTTAATATATGTCTTTTAAAACAAAATCATAGATCCGCAAAACTAACAAGATTAGTGTCCTCTTTAAATCTTTCTTTACTTCCGCTGCAGGCTACACACCACAGCGGAAACTCCCACACTTGGCTCGATCTGATAATGACATCTAATCCCCGGCTCATCAACTTCCATGGTCAATTGACGATCGGCGGTTTCTCAAACCACGACCTTCTATATGCCTCGTATAAAATCCATTGCTGTAAAGTACCCCGTAGGTTAATTAAATTCAGGGATTTTCGGCGCTTAGACAACGAAGCTTTCTGTCGCGACGCCTGGGAACTTGACTGGCAGGATGTTTTCCAGAGCCCTACCATCGACGAGAAACTTGGTATCTTTAATACGAAGATCATCAGGCTTTACGACAAGCATGCCCCTGTGAAAATTGCTAAAGTTCGACATCAATCAGCTCCCTGGTTCAACGATTCCATCCGGCAATACCTATATGTTGAAGCGCGATAGAGCCAAGTCTAAGTTTAAGCGTAATCCTTCAGCTGACAACTGGGAATTTTACCGTACTTTAAGAAATCGTTGTAACCAACTATGTCGTAACGCAAAAAAATGTTACATTTACGACTCGCTTGCAAACTGTACTCCCAAAGAAATGTGGAAAGTGCTGAACAAACTTGGAATTGGTAAATGTAAAGGACCCGTAGATCCCAATGTAGATATAGACGTTCTCAATAACCACTTCTCAAAGTCACCGGTTCTACTAGATAATATAGCAAAGTCCCGTGCTACCACCCATATTGCCAATTCTAGTGTGCCAGTCAACCCGTGTAAATTTCACTATGTTCCAGCTACATACTGTTGAAACGGTTTTACTAACATTAAACCGGATTACATCTAAGGCCGTGGGAACGGATGGTCTCAGTGTAGATATGCTCAAACGTATCATCAAATGTATTCTTCCAGTCGTTACCCACATAATAAACTCCTCATTAGAATTTGGTTCGTACCCAGCTCCTTGGAAAAATGCCTACGTTATACCCCTTCCTAAAATATCAAATTCTGTGCGACCAAATGATTTCAGGCCAATATCTATTCTCCGTGCTCTCTCAAAAGTGTTGGAGCATATAGTGTTCTCTCAGCTATCAGATTAACTTTCTGAATTCAATATGTTTAATCCCTATCGGTCCGGTTTCCGTCCCGGTCATAGCACTACCTCTGCCCTTGTCAAAGTAACCGACGACGCACGTAAAGCTATGGACCAGAGACAACTTACTTTGCTTGTTCTCTTAGACTTTAGCAGCGCCTTCAACTCTGTCGACTTCGACTTGCTCGTTGCACGGCTACAAACTCTCAACTGTTCGCAAACCGTTATTAATTGGTTCAGCTCCTATCTCAGAGCCAGACAACAGCGTATAAAAGTAGGCGATCGATCATCCGAATGGGTTAATCTAACATCTGGAGTTCCACAAGGTGCGGTTCTGTCCCCGCTTCTTTTCTCAATTTTTATAAATCCTATCTCCAACCAAGTTCGTGGACATACTCATCTGTATGCAGATGATGTCCAAATATATAATCATTTCTCTCCCGAAAACATCAATGCCTCGATCGCCATCATGAACTCTGATCTTCAGGCCATTTGTGAATGGTGTGCGCTGATGGGTCTACTAATCAACCCTTTGAAATCCCAGGCTATACTCATTGGAGGTCGTAAATTGCTCTCCAGAGTAAATGTAAAATCCCTTCCGCTTTTAAAACTAAACGATATCACCATACCATTGTCGCAAAAAGTGAAAGATCTTGGTCTAATTATCGATGAACATTTCTCCTGGCAACCACACGTGTACAAGGTAAGTCGTAAAATATTTGCTAGTTTTCACCCTCTGCAAACACTCAGGAGATTTCTTCCTATGGACACAAAAAAATCTCTTGCACAGTCTCTCCTCTTGCCTCTCCTTGACTATGCAGATGTGGCTTATCTCGATTTATCAGAGGAACTGCTCAACAAACTTGAACGTTTGCAAAATGTATGCATACGATTCATCTTCGGTCTACGTAAGTATGATCACGTGTCCGACTATAGGGCACAGTTAAAGTGGTTGCCAATACGCCAAAGAAGAAATGTTCATATACTGGCTCTCCTATATTGTGTACTCACCCAATTAACACCATCCTATCTCCAGGAGCTTTTTGAACCACTAAGTTCCCACGGTCTCGTACTTCGGTCAGCCTCTGACAGTTTATTAAAAATTCCGAGTCATAATAGTGATTTCTATTCCTATTCTTTCTGTGTCCATGGTGCAAGACTCTGGAACGATCTCCCAGCAAATATACGAAACTCGCCTTCTTTACCATCGTTTAAGACTCACCTTAAGGATTACTACCTTTCTAAGAAGTAACCAGTTCTTCCCTTTCTCTCCTGTTCCTCTCCCAATTTCCTCTCCTCGGGCATTATTAGTCTTAAATTCTTCCACTTGTCTATATGTTATGTAATAATCTTTATTTTCACAATGCGCGCATGTACCACTATGTTTAGGTTAGCTGTAAGACATTGCCATGTGGCAATAAGCTCGCCTTTTTTGTATATTTATTAAGTGCAAATAAAGAGTTTATTATCATTATTATTATTATAAAATCCTAATCCCCAGCAGGGAAGAATGGAAAATCCGCAGTGGCTTCAAAGCCACAACGCAGACGCCTGGTTCACCGACGGCTCAGGAACAAATGGACGTTTTAGGGCAGGTGTGTATGGACCCAAAATCAACCACATATATACTTAGTTCTGAAAATATAATTAGACAAGTACCTGGAGTCAGGTCTCTTGAACAGTGCCTTAATTAAATATTGCTTTTATATGATAATTTGTTATTGTTAATTTTTTAAAATATATAACTAAAAGTGCTGCATACGTTGATTATTTTTTAGACGTTTTATATATTTAAAATAATAAAACCCTCCTACGCATAGTGGTGTTTAAAAAAAAAAAAAAAAGTATTTAGTAACGTATTTGTAAGTAGCATTCCCATCGTTTATTATTACATACCAATAAATACTATAAATATAATAATATACAGTATCATCATCACCCTGCACATTCTCGACGTACCCTTTTTGTACCACATCCTAGATGGGTTAGCATACATAAAGAGAAAACCAAAGTTACGGTCATCAGTAAAGAACGCAATATCACCTCAAATATTCAAGTAAACGGTACTCAAATAAAGCATGTCCAAAAATGTAGGTAAATCGGCAGCTTGGTTAATGAAGAATAGCAAAATAGTACAGGTGATAAATTATGATAAAACAAGCGAAAAGTGCTTTCGCCAAAATAAAAAAAAAGATTCTCGCCGGTAAGAATGTCTTCATTTAAGGTCCTTCCTTAGTTAGATGCTACACTGAGAAAAATATTTTATTGATTCTTACTTTACCAATTTGTTATTACGGTTTAATACAGAATAACGAGCTTCCAATCATAAATTTGTTGAATTACTAGGAATTTTGTTGAAACTCTGTTACTCGATTATAGGTATCAAAGTTTTCCTTACGGTTAATACGGAAATAACAGTATGATGTTGTTTCAACATGATTCATGTGTCTGACTATAACCGTACGTATACTACAACATGCTGTCATGATAGAAGCGAGATCCCAAGTAATGAATTAACATAATGTATTAAGTTTAGGACACGGTAACTACTGTGACGCCAACTTCGTTACGCGTCATGCTGATTAATACGTATGGATCACAGTCCGAGTTATATACGTAATCACAGTCCGAATTATATAAGTTTCTCAGTGTAGGTTTTTCAGTTTTTATATATGGCATAGAATTATGGAAGTGAATAGATTCTGGAATATTTACCCAATCTATCGCGATTCTATAGAACGTTTACCGAATCTATCGCGGACCACGGCGTCCTTGATACGGCTTTTACCCAGAACAGGGTAGCCGATTGGTCGCCGTACGGTGAACAACTACTCCCGGTCTATAGGAGACAAGTGTTGTCAACTACAACGGGCGAGCCCGTCACCTCAGGAAGTTTTAACGATTAGTCGTTCTATCTCCCTGAAGTGAGCGCAGAAGACTTGGACAAATCAGTCCACCGTCAAGCTCCGTCACGAACCCGTAAGAGGCCAACGCCTTAACCGCAAGATAGCCAGGAGTGTTACCCAGCGGGCTTACACTCACGCCCTTACTTCCAATTGCGACCAGATTATTCCAGTCCCTCGATTGGTTACGAGAGGTCGCTTGCGCGGTCCTCTCCCTTACGAAGCGGTGAAACGGTGTATACCGAATCTATCGCGGAACACGGCATCCTTTGCCCGGCTGTTCATCCAGGATCGGGTAGCCGATGGTCGTTTCAAGAGCAGTCGCCGTAAGGTCAGCAACCACCCCCGCTGTATAGGAAACAGTACTGCTTCCAGACTCCCCCGACTGTTAGACAGAGTGCGCAATCGATTGGCTTATGCCGCACGGTGCACAGACCGTCTTGGAGCGCCAGAAGGTTGATTCCTAGGGGAAAACTAACCCTAAGGTCAGAGTCCTACCCAGGCTCGCACTTCATGCATGGAGGCCGTCGGATGGGTGTTGACCCGTGAGTGTGACCAACCCTGAACAGAATGGGTCTTCGTGGCCTACTCAGTTAGGGGCCCTCAGCTCCGGTGAGTATAGGAGACAGTACTGCTTCCAGACTCCCCCGACTGTCAGTCAGAATGTATTGTTGACGATTGGCTGACGCCGCACGGTGCGCTAACTGTCTAGGAGTGCCAGAATATTGACTCCTGGGGGAAACTGGCTCGCAGGTTAAAGTTCTACCCGGGCTCGCACTTCATACGTGAAGGCCGCCGGATGGGTTTGACCCGTGAGTTTGACCGATCCTGAACAAATAGGTCTTAGTGGCCAACTGAAACAGGCTCCCAGAGATTAGCACAAGTGACCTCAGACTGAAACCAGCTTGTTGGAAGGAGAAGTTTTTCCAAAACTGGTAAGCAGGGAGGGAGGTATTGCTACTGGCTTGCCGGTGCCCTCGCTGTTTGAGGAAGGCCCCAGTTAAGCGGTGGCGTAACTGGATCAGTAGATTGATATGTCACTAAGTTGTTGTTACTCGATTGTTATAACACCCTGTGGTGTCGGGTTCGCCAAAGTCTGATAACGGGATTGACACTTAAGAAAAAGAATAAGAAGATCTTACCTAATTCTCTCTGAGGTAAATGCGGTTGTAGCTCATACCACTCAATAAGGCTGTCGATGTCCCTCTTCCGAGATTCTGTCGTAGCATTATAAGTCTGTCTGACAGCCCGAAATTGAGCCTCCGTTACTATCAGCAACTCATTGGTCCCGGGAGAATCCATCACTTAGAACTATTATCAATTAATTAAAAAATAAGTTTCTAATTATTAGGTAGCTCAAAACAGGATCTGTGTAATTAAAAACGATCACATTTGAAGAGCCTAGAATCAAACTGGGTAATTCCAACGAATTAAATTTAGTAGTAGATACAAAAAACTGGAAAAACTAATCTGAATATTTATTTGCTCCTATTTTATATAAAAAAACAAATATTTGTTAAATTTTGAAGCATTTCTGTACAGTTTTGATAGTTTTTGTTAAGATAAATGGTACTTTTGATAGTTTTGATAATTGTGCACACTATGAAAATTGTGCACACATGTTGTGCACACTATGAAAATTGACTCGAGTCTAAACAATAGGATTTTGTTCAGAGATTGGACATGTAGTTTTATCCTCAATTTGGCAGTGGTCATCGGCAAGCTTTGAGGCTAACTCATGGAGCATTTCACAATCGAGCAACGCACACAAAATGTAAATATTCACTACCGAAATGGAGCCGGTATGAAAGTGCCGCAAATTTTCGCGGCACTTTCATACCGGCGGTCGATGGATTGAAATTATTAAAATTTGCTACATTGAAACTCATCGTTTTGATTCTATCAGCCCAAATACATATTTTGAATGCATTATTGGATGCTAATGAATATTTCTTCCCCATGTTTTGTGATCGATTCCAAGTTAGCACCTTTTTGCAAAATAATATCTTGAAATAGATCGCGTTAAATTGTCAAAAAAAAAAGCGACGCGGAACCTGAAGCAATACCGGCAGGGTATGCGGCCCCGCACGGTCTGGACTTGCCAAGGGAATGTCGAGCGGGCCGCTTTACACGGAAGGACTATTTTTGCTTGTGCAGCATACCATTCTACTAAAATTGCGCTTGACAAAAAAATATTTTTTTGGTTGTTTTGGAAGATTGTAATGGAAAGAGTAAAATAATTAAAAATAAAGCGATGTTAAATTTTGAACATTTACTTCGTACTCATTACCAACATAGATTCAAGTTGCTAACCCTTATATCTTCCAAGAAAAATGCTATTTACAAAAAGCGATGACTTCAGATTTAATTTATTTTTATTAAGAAAAAAATCAAAACATTGAAATTTGACATCGTAGAAAAAATTCCTATAAGACTCATATTTTTATTATTATTTAAATGTTCGCGGGAGTCACGTAAATTTGATTGCAAAATGTCAGTTTTTCACTGTTTGAGAGAGGAAGTCGCCTTAAGGCAGCATTGGTTAGAAACGTTTTCGTTCGACCGCTTATTCTCCGACTTACTTTGCAAATCCGACAACCACGAAAAAGTCTTTACATTTATCGAATTAATATATAGCCTATAATACTGACAAATAACGTGGCTCTATTGGTAAAAGAAATTTTCAAATCGGTTTAGTAGATCCAGATATTACTTCCTACAACGTCACAAACTTTACCTCTTTATAATATTAGTATAGATTACGACACGGTCGCGGTTCTATACCTATGTCGTATTATCTCTTTAACTATTTATGCAGTAAAAGGGAAAAGTCTTTTGTTTTAAACGCTTGAGTAGATAAATTTACTTATTTTGATAAGAATTCATAATTGTTGATAATATGACCAATAAATATGATCTAACGATTAAAATTATTTTTTATACATAAAATACCACTTTTTGTGACTTAAATATAAAAGTTAGACATATGCTGTCGCTGACTCTTTTGTAGGCATTATCAAGCTCTACAACTTTTTTCTAGAACTTAATCATATATCTCTCATCGTTAAGGCAGCCCTAGTTAGAAACCTTTTCGTTCGACCGCTTATTCTCCGACTTACTTTGCAAATCCGACTACCACGAAAAAGTCTTTTCATTTTTCGGATTAATATATAGCCTATGATACTCACAAATAACGTGACTTTCTATTGGTAAATTTTTTTTCAAAATCGGTTCAGAAGATCCAGAGATTACTTCCTACAACGTCACAAACGTTACCTCTTTATGATATTAGTATAGAAAAGTGGCCCGGTTGTCCACAGGCTACCTTAAGTTACCTGTTTGTATTTGTGGGTATGCAATCTTTCAGACGACAGCGGAACTAAGATCAAAAGTAGTTTAGCGAGGACGCGAACCACCACTGCGGGACGGAAACAAACAACAGAAGCTGTAGTTAGAGTTCTTACGAATTCATACTAAATAAGACAGATTGCCGCGTATTCGCTTTATTAAGTTTTTATTAAATATATTTCTTACTAGCTGTTGCCTGCGGCTTTGCTTCGCGTAAAGTTTCGAATTGATTTCCTAATTTACTTCGGGTGGCGTTTTTGCCTTTTTAGACGCTACTTTTATATATATAGTCCAAGACGCCCCCCCCCCCATCCTAAGATGCACGCTACCTATACCGTAGACGTACGCGTCTTGTTCCTCGCCACCCGCGCCGCCTTCCGCTGAACGCTGACCTTGCTGGGCCAGCAGCCGCCGCCGCAGCCTGCTAGGTATTTCGGGGTGCTTGCACGCGCTATTAATTTCATGATATCTCTATAAATATACCACCTAAAAACTTACAGTAAATGACCAGTTTAATTTGAATAACCACCCCTGATTAGTGGACTAATTTATTTTGATAAGGATTTTTATTTCATTGCTAATGTCTTCAACAAACATTGCCTACTTATTTTTCTTAATTTTTTGAGACATAAAAGCAGTTATTGTATTAGATACCTATATGCTATTACTGACTTTTTAGATTTCTCTCAGGCTGATGTTTTTGCCATTATATTGTTTTCACATATATTTCATCAGCGCCGTTTCGTCAGCGCACGCCGATAAAGCAACCCACCAGCACATTTTTCTCCGACTTGATTTACAAACATCATGATTTCGTATTGACAACCGATATTTATCACAAAAAATATAGTATATATCACTCATCGATAATGGAGCTCTCCATTAGTGGAGAGCTTAATTATAATACTAGTATAGGTGGTTAAAGTGTCACGAGGAATAATGATCACCACTGATCACATGATCAAGTTTTAAAAATTTTGGTAATTCCATTTTTAAAAGTTCCATTACTAATTCCATTACTAAAAATTACATTTTAGCAAGGATTTGAGTAAGAAATAAAATATTTTGTTTGTAAAACACATATATTTGAGGTTCTAAACAAAAGATTTTACTTAAATTTTTCCTCAATAAAAAATCAAAACCCATAATATATTAAAAATAATAAAAATAATATATTAAACCATAAAAAAAATATTTAAGCTTAAAAAAAAATACGTTTTACTTAAGTTTTTTTTTAGAAACTTAAATTTTACTTAATTTATAACTCAGAAAAAATGGAAAAAATGGGGCCCCAAGATCTCCCACTGGCTATACACCGCCATTGTGAGGCCGATGTCGGTGGTATGGTGCAACAAAGCCAACGAAACTGTGATTGCCAAACAAAGCAATATTCAAAGGACAGCGTGCCTCGTGACAATTGGCGCAATGTCCTCCACGCCTGGAGCAGCTCTATATGCACTGCTTAACTTACCGCCCCTACATATTAACATAAAATAGGTGGCGAAAGCCAGCATGTATAGGCTGTCTGTCCGGGAGAAGGTAAACTGGATCATACAAGCACTAAGATCAGTTCTTGACTCAGTTAGTGAAAATCCAACCCTCAACATGGTATCAGACACAGTGCTTCCACTCCTAAACTTTGGAAAACTCTTTACAGTGGAACTGCCGCCCAGAGACGACTGGCTAAAAACCAACTGCACTGGGAGGCCGATAGCCTTAAATAGTATACTGATGGGTCCAAATCGGGACTTGACGTAGGCTGCGGTATATATAGAGATCGACCAAACTTCGAAAGAAGTGTAAACTTGAGGAAATACGCCTCCATAATCCAAGCGGAGGTATAGGCCATTATCGAATGAGCGGATATCAACCTCCATAATAACTCACCATATCTATATCCACTCGGATAGCAAGGCAGCTCTTATGGCACTAGCCTCGAATATCATTAATTTAAAGCTAGTGCAAAACTGCATATCACTACTGAATGCCCTGGGCGAAAAGAACAGGGTAATTCTAAGATAGGTTGCCGGCCTTGCAGGAATCGAGGGAAATGAAAAAGCCGACGAACTTGCTAAGACGGGAGCATAGGGAACGTTATACGGTCCTGAAACTTGCTGTGGCGTACCAAAAAGCTTTGCAAACCTAATGCTCAAACAAATATGTTTAGAACAATCCGTCAACCACTGGAACAACACGCCAGGGTTGAATCATTTTAAAGCGTTAATTAAGGTTTACGACCGTAAGACGGCGCTTGAGGCCTTATTGCTAAATAGGAACAATCTACGCATACTGGTTAGGGCATTCACGGGGCATTGTGGCCTGAACAAACACATGTTCAACCTCAAGCTTCGAGACACAAAAATGTGCAGGTTCTGCCAAGGGGCAGAGGAAACTCCCCTGCACCTCATGTGCGAATGTGGCCCACTGATGCGTAAAAGATACACCCACTACCTCATTACCCGGTCATTACCTCCCGGCACCCGGTCATTACCTCCAACCTGAGGAGGTACAACAATCTGGCGCCAAAAGCCTGTTGCGGTTCTTAAATGACACGAGGCTTACCGCAGAACTATAGTAGGTGGCGAACACAGTAGATCAGCAATGGTCGCTGGGTTACAAGGCTCATAAAGACCGTAGAAAAGCCCCAAACAAATAAAAAAAAACTAAAAAAACGAAAACGAGGAAAAGCCATTGACCTTGATCAGTAATTCCAATCCCAGTACCTTCTTAGCGTTCACGGGAGGGTCTTCGAGGTACTCCACCTCTGACCTGACGGGAAAGACTGACAAGACTTGTGACCACCGTCACCACGCGAGTCACAAGTTTTTTTCTTTCTTAAAAGTTTAATGGCAGACTACGATCTTTCGTTCCAAAATCGATGTGTGCGTCGATTTGTTTAGGACAAGTCACAACATGACACAAGTATCTTCTTTTTACAAAAAAAAACATTGGTCGTTACTCTTCAACATTGGTCCAAGAGGCTGCGACAAAAAAGTGCTAGAGTTTTGTGAAAGATGATACTTTCAGATCAGACAGTATTTTGGCCATAGAATGCTGGGGTAGAGTCGGCAAGCCAGACTCCGGGACACTTGGAGCTGGCGTACTAGGAAAGGTGTAATTTTAATTAGTGCCAAATCAGTTCTTTATTTATTTCTCTGGGCTGTGTTATTACTTGAAATTAAGTTGAAAATTTTGCGCTTTTGCAAATTATGAGGTCCCGTGCCTAATCCATTAGAGCTACTTGTGGTCTGGCACAACTAGATATGTCAACTACAACGGGTGAACCAGTTGCTTCAGGAAGTTTTAACGATACTGGGTCGTTCTGTCTCCCGAGAGGTGAGCGCAGAAGACTTGGGACAAAAAAACAATCCACTGTCTAGATGTGCCACCTGCCCGTCAGAGACTAACGCCTTACGGCGAGGCACGGGAAAAGTTCCCAGCGTCAGCCTTGCCCCCTGACTACCAGTTTTGGAAAAATATCTCCGAATGGTATTAATCATCAGGATACCTACAACCTCCCGACTGGTCAGGGGTTCGAAGTCACTTGCGCGACCTCTACCTGCCGTGTGCTCGGCGGTGATTCGGTAAGAATCTATAGCGGACAAAAGGCATATTTTGCAGGGCTCTAAATTCAGGATCAGATAGCCTAATGGTCATTTTAATAGTGGTTGACGACAGGTCAACAACCACCCCCGCTGCTTAGGAGACATTATATTTCTATAGCCTCCAGACTCCTTCAGCAATTACTCTGAGTGCACAACCGATAGGCGTCGCCGAACGGTACGCAAACCGTCCTGTAGCGCTGCACTGTAGAAAATAACGGTTTCTTTCTGGTCAAAATTCGATAACTTTTTTATTTCGAAAGATCGAAGGTTAAAATTTTGCACACATATAAAATAAAACATAAGGCTTCACATGGGACGTTTTTTTATTTTGATTTGTGTTGATACAATAAATCCTCAGATGTGGCATTTATTTATTTTTTTAACTAATAATAATAATTACACAATTTACAAAAACTACAAAATGTACAAAATGTACAAAATCTACAAATACAATACAATACACAAAATCTACAAAACTACAAAATGTACAATAATTTACAAAAATGTAATATGTACAAAAAATAATTATTATACTCAACCAATTACTCAACTATTATACAAATCAATATAAAAGAAATCATAAAATGTAAATCGCCTAATTGGTTAAACAATTACTTTATTTTTAAACAAATAATAGAAGGAAATGTTATGAAAAATTAAATATTATAAATTTATTTTATGATAATTTGTTGCCTATAGCGATCAAAAATTAAAAAAAAACGAATAATCAGTTCAGTGATGCCCTAAAGAAATTCCTTATGAGAAATTTCATTTTATTCCATAAAAGAATTTGAGATTTGTTGCAGACTGAACAAAGAAACATGATTTTGAAGAGGAAATTTAGTTCACCGTAATTTTAAAGTTAAATAACGTTTAATTCTTCATTGTCGAGAGCCCCTTCTAGACGATCAAGCATCGCGTCGCGGGCTGGGAGGGGATGGTAAACCGCAGGAAATATGCAAACATTTTTTAAAATATTTACCGAAAATACCTAATTTTGTAGTTTTATGCCAGGGAGTCACGTCATTCATCAATCAATTACGTCCTATTAACGTAACGTAACGTAACTTTGATTTTAAGGACACCTCATTTTTCTTTTATCTACCGTGTTTTTTTGTTGTTATATTACGACAATTTATTTTTGATTCTTTAGATTATTGACTATGTTTAACCTATTTTTTTTTATTATTTCGTATCAAAATTATAGTTTGTTTCAAAATTTTGAGTTATTATTTACTGTTGTTTACTTTCCGGGTAAATTTTAATGATATTAGTAAAATAATTTTTATACCTACCTAAGTTAATTTTTTGATACCAAGCCTAACTGATCTTTATAATATTGTTATAATATGTGTTTTTTTATTTTATTTGTTGTTGAATGTCATTATCTCTATGCAATTATGTTGTAAGAAAAAAAATACGCCTAAAACGCAGGTTGTGCGGCATTGAATAATTGTATAAATCCATGTTACTACACCACAATCACAATTAAATGAATTGAATTGAATTTATACCAAAAGTTCCCCTCTGATATATATGCCCCCCCCCCCCAGGCGATTCAACGATATCGGAAATATCACCGATATCGTCGATTAACCAAAAGTATGACCACAGTATACCGTCAGTGGTTCTTAAAGTGGGCGATAACGCCCCCTTGTGGGCGCTGGTGGCCTAGAGGGGGGCGGTAAGGGGGCCAGAAAAAATGGGGGGTGTTGAAGTGGTTTAGGGGGGCTATGGCTGAATTGTAATTTCATATACATACTATTTTAAAATCACTGAAATTAAAACCTAGGTACCTACATTCCAGGACATAATGAAATTGGAAATACCAGACTGGGTATTGGATCCTTTTTCAAACGTCAACACAGCAATATCATCCCATCTGGAAGAAGAACTTATAAAACTGACAACGAACGAAGAAATAAAATATTTACTAAGAATTTTGGCTACAAAAGCAAATCCCGCAATTGAAATCCCGCATTTATATATGGATTGTGGTCGATCGTTCAACGATTTTTGATAGCATACCCATCGTCATATTTGTGTGAACGTGGATTTAGTGTAGTGGCAACGCGGCTTACTAGAAAGAGAAATCGTTTGCATGTTACCGAACGCGGCGACTTGCGGCTGTTTTTGAGTAAATTCGAACCTGATATCAACAAACTTGTTAAAATCATCAGATTCATCAACGTTAGACTTAAAATTAAAATTGGTTATGCTTGTTTTAATTTGAATAAAAGATACTCTTAATATTTTAAAGTTGCGTTTTATTTGCTCTTACTGGTAAAAATGTCTTATTTAGAATTAAAGTAATGAATGTCATTGTGGTTATTAAAATGTTGTAAAGTAAAAAAAAAGGGAAAAAAATTGATTTTCAAAGTGGGCGGTAGACGAAATAAGTTTGAGAACCACTGCGGCGTAGAATGACACAGAAAAACGAAATACACCCAATACCGCCCTGGAAAAAAGGCTCTAACAGCTAACTAACAAATACCGCATCGAAATCCTACGAATGGTTATTGAGTTTAACGCGATCGTTCAGACGATATTTCCTGGGACAATATTTTATAATTGTGATAATTATTGGCGTTTATATAGAGATAGTTCTTGGCATAAATTGGCGATTGATATCATCTTGCATGAGAGTACAGTCATTTGCATATTTTACTTCCTTTTAAATCTTTGTGTTATCATCATATATCAATACAATACAATATAATACAATACAATTTAGTTCTGCTCCAGTAGGTAGGCTTTCCTACACTTGGATGGGTCTTTACCTCTAAAATTTTAAGTAATGCAATTAATTAAAAAATATTAACTATAATGACATAGTTGTGGCAATATAAATTAATATTAGTAAATTATAATCGGTTTGAAAACCATTGATAAATAGAAAATATTCTAATAATCAAAATTGCTGATCAAAAAAAGAGCTGAATGTCTGTAGCCATAATTATAAAGGCAATAAAATGCTCGTCATGAAAATAGATAAGCGTATACTAAAAATATCAAAATTTAAATTAATTGTCAAATCTAGCAATATAGCCGTCGTCGATAAAAATAAAAATAAAAATTACGCTCTTTGGCGAAGTTGATTATCATGAATTTTCCGTTATCTTACATTAGGATGCTCTTGGAATAAGAATTCAGCATCATCCAAATAACTGGATTTTGCATAGGCCATTAAATAAAAATTGTTTGAATTGGTTTCCTCCAAGACTTCTGATATGTGTTGGGACCTTATGATAATAACACAGGCTTTGGTGAAGGAAACTGTTGCGCGCTTTTCTAAGCCTGTGCCGAATATATCGGAGTGATGTACGATTCTTCAAAGCAACAGTATCCACATATTCAGTTTTACTGGAAAAGAAGCGATCATCCGGTTCGCGGTATTTTGCTAGCGCGCCACTTTGTTTGGGTTCGGCTCATCTTGGGAGAACTAAATAGTCGATTTCTGCTTTGTTTTGCAATCTTAGCTGTAAATACATATTTTTTCACGTGTTAGTATAACACCACCTGTTACTTTCCCACCAAATTTGACGGCCTTTCATTGAATACGGTAAGGATGGCATTGCACCATATATTGCACAGCTAGCACAGCTGTCTCACAATTAAATGTTTTAGTAATATGGATTACACCTGACTCATGCCAATGTCGAGGGATGCCCGATTCTCCTGGTAGGTCACATGCCTGTGTTCAGCCCACAACATGGATGGTTTAGTTATTGATAGCAGTGGACGGGTCGACCTTGAAAAAATTCGTCACTGAGATTGATAAGAGCGTGTTTGAATTTTGCAAACCAGCTATAAATTGCCGCTTTGCTGGGTGCTTCATCACCAGGGATTTAATGGGCCCTTGATGAGGTGGCCACGAACACCCATTCTGTTCAGGGTTGGTCACACTCACGGGTCAGCACCTATCCGACGGCCTCCACGCATGAAGTGCGAGCCTGGGTAGGACTCTGGCCTTATGGTCAGTTTCCCCTAGGAATCAAACTTCTGGCGCTCCTGGACGGTCTGCGCACCGTGCGGCGTAAGCCAATCGACTGTGCACTCTGACTAACAACAAGGGTTGTCGACTACAACGGGCGAACCCGTCACCACAGGAAGTTTTAACGAATTGTTCGTTTTATCTCCCTGGAGTGAGCGTAGAACTTGGGACAAAGACAGTCCACTATCTAGCTACGTCACAAGACCGTAACAGGCCAACGCCTTATCCGCGAGATAGCCAGTAATGTTACCTGGTGGGCCGACACTCACGCCCTTACTTCCAATTGTGACCAGATTACTCCGGTCTCTCGATTGGGTACGAGTTCGAGGTCGCTTGCGCGGTCCTCTCCCTTACGAAGCGGTGAAACGGTGTATACCGAATCTATCGCGGACCACAGCGTCCTTCGCCCAGCTCTTCACCCAGGATCGGATGGCCGATGGTCATTTCAAGAGTAGTCGCCGTACGGTCCGCAACCACCCCCGCTCTATAGGAAACAGTACTGCTTCCAGACTCCCTTGTTGTTGTTGTTGCTTCATCACCAAAAGCAGTTTGAAGCCAAGCGAGACTATGCTGAGCTGTCAAATTACATTAAAAATCATGTGATGTAAATATAAATATTTATCATATTATGTAAATATAAATAAATATGTATCATATATGTAATAAATATAATATTGTATGTATCATATTATATTATATTTATTACAATAAATCATATTAGTATTAAAATAGCATAATTTATGCAAGTATATATTTTTTCAAGAAATAGTCTGCAGAAGTTCATTCTCTGCTCTTGAAAGACATATTATGTCTTTAAGAAGCCATTTTTTTAAAATGTTACTTTCTATATTTTTAATATCGTCATCTAGTCGGTTAAATATTTTATATACTTGATAGTATAATTGTCTTTGGGCAAACGACGTATCTTACTTCTTTCTAGTGACCCACGTAAACCTAAAAATGCATGACTTTTACATTTTGAAAACTTCTTCACTGTTTATAGCGTAAATAACTAATCCCCCCCCCCTCCCATCTTGCTCGTTTTTGTTAATATTTTTTGGTATTCCGAGAAGTTGGTGAATATTTATGTCGTGATAAAAATATCGATGTCTCATTATGTAATCTCGCCTCGTGTCAAGTTTGTATCTGTCATCTCGGCCTTATGGAGGTGGAGGGCGCAGCCGCACATCGGGCCAATCACGCTGGGAAAGTTCAAAACGTCCTCCGCAATCAGCTTCGGTTGACGTATAGGGATGTGACAATATGTGAGCGCTGGTTAAAAAAGTATCGATTATTGTGCAGATAATTGAAAAATATAAAGGTACCAAACGATTCAAATTAACTTATTATACGTGGGTATATTATGATATGAGCATTACACTACATTACATTATACGGAACGGGCATAGCCAGTATTTTTTTTAATAACTTGATTATAATAATTATCTTTCTTTTGACACTTACCACCAACGAATTTGCTATTAAAATATTGACATTCCTAAAAAACGACGCTGCCAAGGTAATGTAGTATTTCCTATAAATACTCTCTCTCTCTCTCTCTCTCACACACACACACACTCTCTCTCACACACACACACACACATACACACACAGACACACACACACTCTCACACACAGCAGCCGTTCCACAGTATACCAACCGTAACTTAAATAACAGGTAATAGGCTCTTCCTACAAAGCGCCATCTTGAATTCAGGGTAAAGTGACCAATATTAATTAAAAGATAATCGTGAAAAATATAATAACCTAATTTTCACCGAAATATTGATTAAATTTTGTCATTTTAATCATATTACTTCGTGCAATGACTCATACGTTTAGCAACTAAGATTTAGATCTTTTCACTTTTTTGAATACATAACATTTAAAAAATATATCAATAAATGTTATTATTTTTGGAGTCGCTGCCAACGGAGGGCTAATCGACTCGATACACATATTATTCACCTCGTGCACTTCCCTATTCGCTTTGCGCGAAGCCTTTTGGCGTTTAGTACGTTACGAAACCGCGTCGCGGCGCGTCTTCCCCCAGAGCGGCAATCCCGACGCCAATACGGAGATTTCAAAATTTTAAACGTGACACCCGTTCCAACGTTCAAACTTAAAATCCTTCCGTCGCGCTTTCAAACTATCCAACGGACTCCAACGACGACACTTGGACTTGCACGTGAGTACATTGTGTCTTCTTCTTCTTTTCGTGCCGTATCCGTCCGTTAGCGAACAAACTCTGTCAGGGATGCAGTAGAATAAAATATTGACGTCTGGAAGGACAGGAAGGCAGGAAACTACTTTTCGAAAATTTACTATATTTCGTATTTTGTTTATATGCCATAAATATAAATTATGAATATTTGATCATAAATAAAATTAGAATTCTAAATATTTTTTAAATAAAATACTTCTGAAAAAAAATGTTACAATATTTAATTAGCAACAATATACATTTTTACATCGCTTATTTTAGTTATTTACTCTGATCAACCTAGATACCGGACAATACAGTTCTTGTTAGATTTTTTTCGAGTTACATTATAGCATCCTTAACAATATGGCCAAATGTATAATACAAAAAATATGAATTTAAATTAAAAAATAAGAAAAATAATTACAAATTGGTACAGATTCTAATAAAATTCTATATCACACAAAGTGCTTTAAGAAATATTTAAGCTAAACTAAAAATAAAATCATTAATACGTAGGCACTGCTGGAAATAAAACAATAAAACAAAGTGTTAAATAAATCTTTAATAAAGATCAATCATATATAAATCGTTAATAAGAAATGCTTCTTATATTATTAAGTATATTGCACATAATCAATTTTTGGTGATTCTGGAGTTGGCGTAGAGCAGAGAAGGCAGTTTTAGCGCTAGCCCAAAATTTTGTTTGGAGAGTCGAGGGGTCAGCTGGTTTGGCTAAGGACAACCAGGATTTGAAACTAGCTGTCACCAGCGCATCTAGACGGGACAGTTGGGTTTTGGTGAAATCTTAATAAGAAAGGGCCTTGACAAATTTTATTGTGAGGTTAGATAATTACCACAGATCCAGGCCTTACGAGGGCCAGACATTAGTAAGGCATCTATTTTTTCCAGGCTACTTGTGAAATGCTTTATAATTTTATGATCGCCAGAGACGTCTTTTCCTTGATGGGTTAAAAAAAATTACATTTCTTTCATTTTCATAAGCATATTTAAAAAAAATATATTTACGGTTTTCGATTTTGAACTTATAAAGCCCTCTTCCACAACTTCTCGCCCGCGTACCGCTCTATACTAAAATTCAAACAGAGCGTAGCAACGCAAAACAACAAGCGCAAGGCAGCATTTCTCAAATCTGAAAAGGAAGCCCGGTTTGACAAAAACCGTTTTAACTACAGCAAAAAGGTTTTGTCTGCCGCCAAGGGCAAAATGCAAATCGCGGAAGAAATGGCCACGGAATACTTTTCGACCACGTATGAGGATCCAATGCGGCTCCATACATACAGCCCTCCGCCTGGCATTACACTTCCGCACCTGCCTACGGTAGCTTTTGCCTCTCAACCTCTATCTCTAGATAAGATTCTTAATCAAGTAAAGAGTAAGCCGTCGGGCTCTACTCCGGGTCCCGATGGCATTCCCTATTTAGTATACAAAAAGTGCCCCTGCCTTCTGCAATAGTTAGGATTCATCTTCCGAAATATATGAAATAACGGTGTAGTCCCACAGAATTTTGGCCGAGCGAAAGTCATCTTAATTCCAACGGTCCCAATTTGCACCGGACCAAAGGACGCTCGGCCAATTGCTCTGACAGATACTGTGGCTAAAATATTTCTTAGCCCCTCGAGCCGCGAGATTTCGCGAGCGCATGTCTTTGAAAGACTATGCATAATTATAGAAATTTTAGATTTATTATGGCGGCCGACCAAAATATTAATTTCTCCCAAACCGTTGTAGCACTTTAGAATTGTTGCATATTAGAACTTTAGAATACTAACTTTAGAGTCCGATCTGGCGCAACGAGGCGCAACTGTGCTTTTACGTTTGAGTCCGATCGGTCCCACTGAGGATCGTGGGGCATAGTCCACACAAGGATGAGTAAATTCATGCACTGGAATAAGTACCTTGGAGTTTCAGTGCAGAAAGGCTTTATGCCTGGGTCTCGGGCTGCCTTGAGCACAATTCTCTCCTGGCTGCTGCCATCAAGGATGCGGGAGAGCACGAACGCCAAATCAATGTATGCTGGCTTGACCTAGAGAATGCCTTTGGGTCGGTCCGACACAGTCTCCTCCTCTTGCACTCGCTGGTAAAACTTCCAACCTATCTTGCATGACATTGTAGCTTCCTTCTACAACTGTCTGACGTTCAATGTCAAAACGCAAGAATGGACTACCCGCTCTATACCATATTCAATTGGACTATTTCAGGGCTGTTGCATCTCTCCGACAATTTTTAATATACTGTTGGAAAGCCTGACCCAGTTTGACAGGAAGTGGGGCTACCGTTTTAAAACAGACGGCCATTACACCTCGTCGTACCTCGCTTTTGCCGATGACTTAACTCTCATTACCAGGAGCCCCAAGCAGCTTTCCCTGCTATTACAGAAAATGGAGCTGTTCTGCGACTGGTCAGGCTGTATGAAAGTGAAGCCCTCCAAATATTTCTGCCCTGGACTCGCCCGCATATACACAAAATGTACATGCTATGACCCCAAATTGGTCTCTAATATCTCCCTTATAGACCCAAATAACCATTTTAAATTCCTATGCAGAAAAATCACTTATCAAGGAAAAGACGTCTCTGGCGATCATAATATTATAAAGCATGTCACAAGTTGCCTGGGAAAAATAGATGCCTTGCTAATTTCTGGCCTTCGTAAGGCCTGGATCTGTGGTAATTATCTAACCTCACAATAAAATGTGTCATGGCCCTTTCTTATTAAGATTTCACCAAAACCCAACTGTCCCGTCTAGATGCGCTGGTGACAGCTGGTTTCAAATCCTGTTTGTCCTTAGCCAAACCAGCTGACCCCTCGACTCTCCAAACAAAATTTTGGGCTAGCACTAAAACTGCCTTCTCTGCTCTACGCCAACTCCAGAATCACCAAAAAATTGATTATGTGCAATTCCAAAGATCCGGCAATAGCGAAGCTCGTAATAAGTGGCCGTAGTGATTCGAATGATCTACAAGCCCGCGTAGACTTCCACAAAAAGTTCCTTACAGGAATCAGCCAGAATGGCACTGGTTTGGGGTATGGCAGTACAGCTATGAGCGATGTGGACTTGAAGAAGTCTCTCTTGCGGGGAGATTACGACAGCAACAGTATGGCTCATGCTATTGTCCTTAAATGCCAGAATGATTGGAAAAAAATTGGGGACTTTTGCATTCCGCCTCCAATGCACTGGAAGGTAATGCTCTATGCCTGGACGCCAGAGATGCTGAAATTTTATTCTAATACCTTTCAGCATATACTTCCAGACCCCAGTAACCTCGCTTGTTGGAGCTATGCCGAGGATAGTTCATGTCCCCTTTGTAGAAATACCCCTTGCACAGCTAGACATATTCTAGCTGGCTGCAAGTTGGCCTTAGACCAAGGACGTTACACTTACCGTCATGACAAAGCATCCTCACTGTTATTCGCAAGATAATTAGCTTCTCAATGGCTCTTGCAAACAAGGGTTTGACACTACCCTCCAAAAGCCTAATACAGTTTGTGCAGGATGGCTCTAAAGGCAAAAATATTTAACTACAAAACCTTTCTCAATAATCGAGAAAGCTTAATATTGGATTCTGGAGGTCGATTCGGTCTCTAAGCAGTATAAATTCCCTGAAAGTCTCGGATTCACAGCCCTCCGTCCAGATACAACACTTTACTCTCTATCTCGGAAGGTGGCGCTTATCGTATCATTAACTGTTCCAAGGGAATTAAATATCCCAAAAGACCCCGAGTACAAATTAAATAAATACCATGATCTCGCAAATGTCGTCACCTGGAACGGCTTCACTGTTCACATTTACGCGGTGGAAGTTGGCGCTCGTGGCCTGCCAGCTAAATCTCTATTTCACCTCTTTAAAGATCTTGGTCTTTCCTGAAAAATAATCAACTCTTTCCTAGAAAAAATATCTAAAACAGCGATTTAACACATCTCAAATTCTATGGCTTCGAAGTGGGAGTGAATGGGTGGTAAGGTGTACGCTCACATATGGCAAGACAGCTGTCCTAAACCTACCACAGCCGGTGGTTAGTCCGGAATCCACTCCTCACCCCCTAGAAGTGTAAAAAATAGTATTATGATGGGCCCGACTCCTGACGGTGAATTCCATGGCAGCTCCGTTTGTATTTTATTTTTTATTTATTTATTGAATGTTCTCAAATTGTTGACATATTTCGCAGCAAAAATTCTCATGACTGCCCAGAATGTAAACTCCGTGATGGCTGCCATTTCGTGATGGTTATTTTCTCACAACTGCATCGGAGAAGCCTATCCGGATAAAGTACATTTTGGATTTGAGATGTCCCCCATAGGAAAAAATCAAATTAATATGAATTAGAAAAAGTCCAATTAATATCACCTATCCGGGAGATAAATTTGTAAGGACAAATTTCACGAACTCGTGACAGAGACTTATTGGACGCGTGTGACGGGCTTCGTCCTGAAATCGTGATATTTGGTTATAACCAGGAAAGTTTTGCACTACCAGGTACCAAGAAGTCATCAAACATCTCCACATATTTTTTCTTTTGAGACGTCCTGTATTATTCCGATTATTCTATCTAATGACGAGAAATTACAGCATACTCGCTAAAGAAACTTTTTTTTTTTTTTGTTTAAGTATTTCAAACCAGTTGATAGGAGTTCCTACACTTGGTTATGTCAAAACTAATAAAAATAACAAGTATAATATTTAAATAAATACCTATTAAGATATGAACGTTGAACATCCAAGCGCAGATTTTCTAGGTTATATAGAGGAAACAACATTTTCCAATATTTTCAATCAAAATTCTTACATTATTTCGTAAAATTTGCATTTTTCAATAGTACTAAATAATCAAATCAAACAAAAATTAGTTAATTTCACAAATTATCATACGGGAAGATATTTTAAAGAAAAAACACAAATACAAACAAATCAGTAATAATAATTATAGTCAATAGCAAATAGTTAGAAGAAGAAAATAACGCAATTGTAAAATAGTCAATAATAGAAAGAATAAGGAATAATAATAGTCAAGTAGGTCAATAGAGCTGCGAAAAATTGATATTGTCGAAATCCTCAATGCTATAAATGGGGTTTTAAGTCAGAATACCCTGTACCTTTTTCTTAAAGTGAACCTCCCCAAGGCTCCTGATGTGTAATTTATTTTATTTTTATTTATTTATTTATTTTTGTTTATTCAATTATTACTAATCAACATAACAGTAAAACCAATGCATTGAAAAGTAAAATTAATAAAGATATTACCATAACTATACAAATAGAATGATACGTATAATACTAGCTATCATGTAAAAATAAATAATTAATAGCTTGCAATTTAAACAAGTGAGGGTTGGCGGTAAAAATATCGAAATCTGGTGCCATCGAGTGAATTTCATTTAAGCGCCGCAAAGCACGCGCCAACAAGTTCCACCTCGTAAGGTTAGTGCGCGAGAACGGCTCCGCGAAAAGATGGTGCGATCGAGTACGGAGATAATTATTTGGTATGAATAGATCCACCTTTGCTAGTAAGCTAGGGTTATCAGTTTTACCACGAATTAGATTGAAAACATAGGACATGGTTAGCATTTCTCTTCTGAGACAGAGAGAATTATAGCCAACCATGCCTGTGATAAATGCAGTCGGATACAAAAATGGATAATATCCGTACTGCTTGAAGTACAGAAATCTCAAAAAACACTTCTGTACCTTTTCCAGCATGAGGGTATAAGTATCTTCATGTGGATTCCAAATAGGTGCATTCGTTTCCATGCGACTTCTAACAATCGAGTTGTACAACGTGCGCATAACCCGAATATTATTGAAGTGTTTGGATTGCCGTATTACAAACCCTAGATGGAAGTTTGTTGTAGAATAAGTAAGATTGGCAGAGAAAGCTATTCCGAACCTTACTCAGTCGCAAATTTCGCGTATTTTTAAAAGACTATGACCTAGAATCCTACGTTACTGACCAAGTTGACTTTTCAAAAAAACCGTTCGGCTGTTTGCGTTTTATGAAGGAACGATGACGAATATGCCGTAAGCTGCAAACGCAGGTTTTCGCAATATTCATAAAATTTTCTATTAATTTACAGTAAAGTATTTCTAAAGCTAGTGGTCGATCATTAAATAGTCACCTCTAAAATACTAAAAAAACACATAAAAATATTTTTTATTACGACAAATGCACTGTTTGTATGAATGCTGTCTTTTTCTTTGGCCTCTGCTTGAAACGTGCACCGAAATCGATTCTACGATAGCGATTTTCAGTTATAAAAAAATATCCCTTTATTTTTGAGATGTTTACATTATATTGAACTTTCGAGCTATAGTAATATGCGGGTTTCCTCGAGAGGCCGATAGCCCATTTTGATTTATCGTAGCGTAAAATTATTAGAAGTAATAAGCTAAGATTAGACAGAAACTAGATCTAAATAAAGCCAGTGATTCTCGAGATAAACTAATAGACAAATTTTGCCTTGATAGTAAGCATAAGTTAATTTTTTTTTGTTATCGGCTTCTTTTAACCCTTCGAGTAGCGGCAAAATTTCATGGCAGACCGCGGCAATTTATTGGAATTTCTTGCAATATCGCTGCGAGCGACAAAAAGTAATATAACTATGGAACTACTACAGTAATCATAAAAATAATAACTGTATAATGATCGCATTGAAATTTCATATACAGAATTATGAAATCTCATTTTGTAAAACAGTCATATAATTATGAATAAATATGAGAAAGTCGAAAAATATTATGTTTTACGTTACGCCGAGACGTAACGAAACAATATTATGTTTTAACATTACGACACGGTAACTACCGTTACGCCAACACTGTTACGCGTCATTTTAATTCATACGTATGGACCACAGTCCGAGTTGTATACGTAATCCTTGTTGAAACATGAGTATTTTCGTGTATTACATCGTTATATTTTCCTTAGTGTAGGGAACGCAATACCAGAATTCCCGAATACCGAAATATTGGAATATCGAAGAAATATAGCCTATTTAGAGAACCAAGATATTCAAATGGAAATACCTGGTGTTTATAACTAAACCAATATAATTAAGCCCATGGCTGTGGCTGCGAGTTTCTGATATTCTCACCACCAAAATCACCACACCTCAAAAAAAACTATCAGCCGAATATTATATAATGATATATATTTTAGTCAACGAGGTGATGTAGCCAATCAATTCAAAAATTCAAATTTAAAATATCGAAATCTAGTCCCATCGAGTTAATGTCGTCTAATAGCCCAGTCAAATAAGAACGAATTTCGACGTTTTACGGAAACAACTGGTAATAGTTTGAAACTTGGCCTATATGTTCATTGAGGTATACTGTTAAATATATTATACTAAAAGTCAACTACTCTATGAGTTGCGCACAAGCCGTTATCTTGGAAAAATGTCGCTCCGATTCAGTTTTTCGCTTATATCTCGCTAACTTTAGCGATATCGGAATTATGCTGTAACAATATTGACAAAAGCGCAGAAATTATTATTGAGAATAATTCACAGGAAAAACCGGCGTCATCCATCTGTCTTGTTATTTTCCCAATCCCATGTGCTATCAGCTAAACAGTTATTCATTAAGCAAGCGCTTCTTGCATTCTACAACTCTAGAGATGACCATGCCCGAACTCAAAACAATCTGAACACAAGAATGTCCGCGAGTATCAATTATATAATTCCGTCAGTCAGGACATCATTTGCCCAGAGACATATATTCTACATAGCCCCAAAATTATATAATTCCCTTAGTGAAGACATGAAAAATTATCCTAACATAAGAATATTTAAAGCAAACCTTAATAGATGGCTACTTAACAAGGGATATGTAAAATCTGATAAACTTCTTTGCAACGCACGACAATTTATTTAGTATCACTTATCTATTTTTCTTAATTAAATTTTATTAAATTACAACTATAAATGTATATATTTATTACATGGCTATATTTTTTATAAAATTGGTATATTTATGTGTATATACAGGTGGTGGGTCCAAATAATTTATTAAAAAAAAACACTTTATTTCTTAAAATTGCATAAAAATATGAACATCTTGAGACGGGCCAAATTATCGCCTAGTTAGATGTGCTATTGGCAGTATAGGTCATGTAAGATGTGTTAAACCTCCCTATATTAATTATTAAATAATTTATATAATTATTATAAGATTACATGACCTATGAATGAACTGTATACCTAATCTTATGTACCTAAATAAATAAATAAATAAATAATACACTTCATTTAACATCTGTGCCAAGTTTCAAAACATTATCAGTTATTTCGAACTTTAATCCTATTTGGGTGGTAACGTAACCTAAATACGCCGCTCTACCATGCGATGAATTATATTTTTTTTCATTAACTTTTTACCACTATAGTCCAATAAAAAATATTTTGCTGTAATCCAGATAAGTGTAGGTTGTAGAACATATCTTTTGTATATCGATGTGTCATGATTAAAAAGAAAACTTTATATATCTAAAAAAAAAGTTGAGTGATTTTTAAATATTACCAATTTTTATGTTTTTTTTTTATAGATAGGTGTTTTTTCTTCAGAAAATAAACTATTCATCATTGAGTTATCCGAAAATGATACGTCACTTGCCTAATAATACCTATAGTTTGGGAGATATAGGGCTCAATGTGAAGCGCGCAGAATCAAATTTTCCGCCATCCCCGGGACACCCGCGCGATATCAACCGATGGCTCCCGAGTTAAATCTACTCAGGACCACCTAAAAAATAATTTTGTCAAGTATGAGCCTTTAATCACAAAAGGCAGGGATCCCATACAAAATGTTGCACTAAATCCCTAGATTAATTCGCAGAAATTTATACTCAAAATTATTCTCCGCAGACCATATCGCCATCCCAGCAATGAACTTTATGTCGAAGCTAAAGTCCTTGTTTGTAGGCAACTTTTTTTTAAAACTTCCTTCTTAACCCCACAAATGAATGGCGATTAGCTCGGGTTTGCCTACGGCAAAATGTATATAAATTTATATTTACATTTACATTAACATTTACATAGAGCGGGGTTTACTATAGAGCTATCGCATTACTATAGAGCGGATTACTATAGAGCGGCGCACATTTACATTTATGTTTACATTTATATAAATTTATATACATTTTGTATACATTTTGCCATAGGCATCCATTATTGGACGCCTCACATGTGAGGGGTAGAGCTATTTTTAGACAATATTTCAAATTTAGGAATAATTTAGAACCGAAGACCAACAAGACAAGTTTTAGAAAATAGCCTAATAATACCCAGGGTGAAAACATCATTTGGATAGACATTAACTCTTTCATTATGTCTAGATTTTATAATCTGATCAATATGGAAATAAAAAATGAATTTGACATTTAGCGTATTCAAAAATAAAATGAAGGAATGGTTCTCGAGTCATATATAATACAGAATAGCCATACATACATTATAGATTAATAAAACTTAGGTGCACAAATTATTAATATATTTTTAAATAGTATGTATGTTGATTATATTTTAACATTTAACTAATTACCAATTCATTTTGTTGTTTACTTTTTTTTTTGACTAGGTATTTTATATTATTTTTTATATTTCTTAACATATATTAAATATTAATTATTGACTTTTTTATTTTTTTTATTATAGATTTATCTTACTCTTTACTTTAGTTTTATGTAAATTCTGATTGTTTGACTCTATTTGATTGTTTTTTTTTGAGGAACATATTTTAGGGCAATTTAGTTTTATGAGCATTTTAATAAAACTTTTACATAATTTATTGTAAAATTAGTGTCCTGTCCATCCTAGAACGGGCTAGTCCCAGTTGGGTGACAGAATCAAATAAGCAAAAGGTAAGGGTTTTGCCATTCGGTTCCTGTTATTTTTATAAGCAAAAACAATGTTTTATAGTAATTAATTCTTAACCCTTGGAGTAAATGGGTATTTTCATGGATGCATCTGTCTCTTTTGCAGGATTTTCGGCGACATCGACTTAAAGTACTATAACTACGAAACTACTACACCAATCATAAAAAGAACAACTACACAATGATTGCATTGAAATTTCGAATATAGAATATTGAAATATCATATTGTAAAACAATTAGATAATTATGAATAAATATGAGAACGTCAAAGTGAAAAAAACGCGCGACCAGATTTGGTCGACTCATACTCAACGGGTTAAATAAATAAAATAAAAATTGTCGATTGTTAGTTAACTAAGCCGTCTTCATATTAATAATAGAATAGAATAACTTTATTGTGCTATAAAAACATAACTTAATGAATATTACGCTGGTTTTATAAAAAACACAGTTTATGCACAAATGGCGGACTTATCGCTATAGCGATATCTTACAGTCAACCATTTGATGATCAATAATAGATGTTATGAAAAAAATTAATTTGTAGGGAATTTTTGTACAGAATATTGTAGATAATTTTTTAATCTTTATTTTTTACATCAATCGTAATTGTTATATCGCTTACGTTAACGAGATATATGAGAAAAACTGAATCGACGTCATTTTTTTTAAGATAGCAGCTCGAGCGCAACAGATAGAACAGGGGACTTTTAGTATGTTTAACAGAACCAAGGTCAAAAAATATCTATGCCAAGTTTCAAGCTCTTACCAATTATTTCTCCTAAAATTCCTTATTTGACCGGGCTTATAAGCCACAAAGCATGCGCCAGAAATATCAACTACGATTGTAGAGATCGCTGAAATCATCCATAGTAAAATCTACCTCACAACCCTTATCATATTCGTAGGTAAGTAGTTTAAAACTTTAAAGTTTCCAGGCTAAACCAACTTAAAAGCGTATCGGATTAGGCAACCATATTCCCAAGCGGCTGATCTTTATGAAGGGTATAAATTTAAAGGTCGTAACCCTTAAGCACTGAAAGGGGTATGACAGATTCCAATGAAAAAAGGGGTAGGCGGTGGCGAGATGTGGCCGTGTATTGTCAACGTGAATATAGTCCTTTCTTCATAAATGAAAAGAAGAACTACAGTAGAATAGAGGAACTACATTTACCGGTTTCTGCCAACGGTTAACGTAACTACCATGTGGAATTTCGATACGGCAGACTGTTTGACTTTGTCAGACCTAAAGGACGCAATCTCTAAATTCCGGAATACTGAAATATCGGAATATCAAAAAAATATAGCCTATTTCAAGAATCCGCATGAAAATGGATGTTGGTAAATCTGTCTGTCTGTATGAGCTTACCACAATAAAACTTGGCACATATATGTACTTTTTCATGGACATGGTTTTAATGACGTTTTTTTGTAACTTACTACTAGAGGCAGCTGCAGTACATCAACTTCTATAGCGCTCAACCCTTCGCCATGAAAATTGGTATAAATATGTATTTGAGCACGCATAATATTTTTGCGCTATTGGCTATATTGTAACTCGCTACCAGATGGCGCTGTAGCACATCAACTTCTATACTGCTCAACCGATCGCCATGAAAATTGGTATACATAGACATTTAACCACGCATAATATTTTCGGCATTTGACCACGCATAATATCTTTATTGTAACTGTAGCTGTATTGTAACTCGATAACAGATGGCGCTGCAGCACATCATCTTCAATACTGTTCAACCGATTTAGTGGTAAGTGACAATACAGTTAATAACGGAAAAATATTATGCGTGCTCAAATGTTTATGTTTACCAATTTTCATGGCGATCGATTAAGAGGTATAGAAGTTGATTTATAATAATGATAATAGCCCAAAAATGTTATGCTTGTTCAAATAACTGTCTATACCAATTTTCATGGCGATCGGTTGAGCAGTATAGACGGTGATGTGCTGCAGCGCCATATAGTGGTAAGTTACAATATAGTTAATTATGCGAAAATAGTATACTTCTTCAAATGTCCATGTATACCAATATTCATGGCGATCGCTTGAGCGATATAGAAGTTAATGTGCTGAAGCGCCATCTGATGGCGAGTAAAAGTAGTATGCGTGAGCAATTGTCTATGTATAACAATTTTTATAGCGATCGGTTGAGCTGTATAGAAGTTGATGTTCTGCAGCGCTTTCTGGTTGCGAGTTACAATAAATATAATAGACCAAAAATATTCTGCCTGCTCAAATGTCTATATATGGCAATTTTCATGGCGATCAGTTGAGTGGTAAAGAAGTTGATGTGCTGCAGCGCCATCTAGTGGTAAGATACAACAAAGTGAATATCATATAAACCTTCTCCATGAAAAAATACATATATGTGCCAACTTTCATGGTGATCGGTGTTAAGCGGTTTCAGAGTCTAATATGCTCGGACAGACAGATCTACCAACATCCATTTTTAAATACAAATATATAGATAATTGAACATTACCGAATTATTCCTACCAAAAACATAACAATCAATGCCGCAGGGTTTGTTTTTTTGTACTTAAACTAACTTTTGTACATTTATACTTAGCGGCCTAGTCCATGGATTATACCGACTTGTCCCAACCAAGGAACATGCGTAAGTATGGGCCTTCTTCTTCAATACTAGCGCACGAGAAAATGTTTTCCTTTTTCTTAAAAAGTGACCTACCCGTCAGGAAATCTAAAGTGCGCTCTCTACGCGGTCGAAACCCAAACCTCAGGCCGTTAGTAGCCATAATGAAAAGTATAAGGGTGTCATCCGGTTTATTTTGGGGAGAGAACCTTTTTTCCGCCTTCGCGGAAATGACGTCATTAAAAACAAAAGGAAAACTTCGACGAGACTGACTTTATATCGAGCATCGAAGAGGAAGAGGGACTGAAAAGGGGGAAAAGAGAATTGTTACCATTACGAGAAGTCTTCATCGTCTTTTATTGTCGATAATTACTGTCGAGTTATTGTATTTATTTATTTTATTGTCCGAACAAACAGTGTTAATTTCCATGTTGAGAAATTATCTTAAATGAAGCCATTTATAATTTAGGGTTACTCAATGCCGTACTATGTTTAGGCAGCTAGGATTTTACTATGAAACGCAACGTGTAGATGGCCAACCAACAATTACGAAAAGTGAAGTGTTTTTTTTTAGATTTAGACGGAAATATCTATTTTTACACCCCCCCTTCCGATTAAGACCATTTCCGGATTAAAAATTGTCTGTGTGTCTGTGAGCCTGCCTTTTAGTGCGCCTGTGTGACTGTGTGAGTATTCCTCCACGCTAACCCAAACGCTACATTCGATTGACCTGAAATTTGATTATGGCAAGAGTTGAACAGATTGTGGTTTAAATCGGTCTACCAGGGATAGGGGGGGGGGGGGTGGTCATACTAGTCATAATTCAGTCTCAAAATATATGACTTAGTGACTTGAAATTCAGTACACAGGTGCATGGTCGGGCCGAAACCACATTGTGAATTTGGATGAAATATCTATTATAAAAGGTATACAAATATTTTTTAAACCGCTGTTATAGGAATACGTTACTGGCAACACTTTATTGGAAAATAGCAATTTTAATGCCCGGAAATATTACAAATTACTACATTTGTTGCTTTTGAAACCATTTTCGTTGCTTGCAAAAATGTTTTATTTTAATTTAAATGTCATTATTTTTTTCTAGTGTAATTATACAACATGAAATATGAATGATTATGATAATATATTAATATGAAGCGGGCCTGGATGACTTTATATACAATTATGAATAATGTAATTTATTACGTAATTTTATAATAATTATTGCGCTATTTTAGCACAGTATATCGAGAGAACAAAAAGACGCGCTCTCATTGCGGATTGCGGGAATAGGGTGAGCAGAGGGGTACGTCTCGACAAACACCTTTTGTTAGACATCTGCGTCGGCAATGTAGTACACATGTGGTGGTTATATTCGAGCCCCTGGACTCGTGACGTAGCTCCCCGCATTTTCAATTTTAGATTTTTATAGTCTCTATGTCTTCTAGGCTCATCCCACGGCTGAAAGAACGATCTCGTGTCGTTATACCAGCATGGGGTGATGGGTTCGCCCGTTGTAGTCGACACCGCCCCAGTGTAATATGAATATTTTGGAAGCCAGTGGGCCCTGTTGCAGTTTGGCCGCTAAGACCCATGCGTTTAGGGTCGGTTAAACTCACGGGTCAACACCCATCCGGCGGGACAGTTTCCCCTAGGAGTCAACCTTCGGGTGCTCCTGGATGGTTTGCGCACCGTGCTGCGTCAGCCAATCGATTGTGCATTCCGACTGAGAGCCGGGGAGTCGGGAAACAGTATTGTTTCCTATAGAGTGGGGTTAGTTGTTAACCTTACGGAAACTGCTCTTAAAACGATCAATCAGCTACCCGATACCGGGTGAACAGCCGGCCAAAGGATGCCGTGGTCCGCGATAGACTCGGTAGACACCGTATCACCGCTACGTAAGGAAGAGGACCGCGCAAGCGGCCTCTAACCTGTAACTAATCGGGAGACCGGAGTAATCTGGTTGCAACTGGAAGTAAGGGCGCTAGTGTCGGCCCACTGGGTGAACAACCAGGTTATCTCGCGGTAAGGCGTTGGCTTCTTACGGGCGAGTAGCGTCTTCTACGCTCACCTCACGGGCGATAGAACAATCTAATGTCGTTAAAACTTCTTGAGGTGACGGGGTCGCCCGTTGTAGTTGACAGCTCTAGTTGTAATATTAGTTTACAGTTGGCCGAAACCACATTTTTAAATTGTGGTTTCAATATCTCTTATACAAGCGTCACAAAAAAATGTCATATATATTTTAATCAAATAATAACGTCGAGCCGCCCGCGGCTAGCATTGAAATGAGCCATTTTGGAAAATAGCCAATTTTATACCACGGAAATACTACAAAAATATATTTAACTATAGAGCTTCGTTTGTTCGCTTTGGTACACAACCATCAAATAAAAATAAAATACTCTGCATTGTAATATGAATATAGTTCGAAATCCCTTTGGCCATTTTTAGAAAATAGCACATTCAAGTATACCTAAATAAAATATAAAGGAGGAGTATATGGTGGATTCTTTTCCTTGCAATCGCGAGACGATGCGAACGGACCATTCATCCAGTTAGGAAGGAATCTGGGTCGTAGACGATAAAGGTCATACTCGATCAAACGGAAAATGCACGTCGAGGGAGACCAAGCTCGAAAATAAAACTGAATATTTCATGGCTTGTTATCTGGCTGATATCGATGCAAATCATATAAGCTATCGAATTCTTATTTATGCATTGTCTAGTTACGACATCTCGATTTATCAGAGGAACTGCTCAACAAACTTGAACGTTTGCAAAATGTATGCATACGATTCATCTTCGGTCTACATAAGTATGATCAAAGAAGAAATGTTCATTTACTTACTCCCCTATATCGTGTACTCTCCCAATTAACACCATCCTATCTCCACGAGCTTTTGAACCACTAAGTTCCCACGGTCTCGTACTTCGGTCAGCCTCTGATGGTTTAAAAATTCCAAGACTCTGGAACAATCGCCCAGCCAATATACGAAACTCGCCTTCTTTACCATCGTTTAAGACTCACCTTACTACCTTTCTAGGAAGTAACTAGTTCTTCCGTTTCTCTCCTGTTCCTCTCCCAATTTCCTCTCCTCGGGCATTATTAGTTTTAAATTCTTCCACTTGTCTGTATGTTATGTAATATTCTTTATTTTCACAATGCGCGCATGTACCACTGTGTTTAGGTTAGTTGTGAGACATTGCCATGTGGAAATAAACTCGCCTTTTTATATACGAATTAAATGCAAATGACATGTTCAACCATTGACATTTAAATTATAAATTATAATAGGTAATATCTTAAATAACAAAATTACAAAATAACATTTAAAATATTAGAAATTTAATAAAAAAGTTTCATCGAGTAAATAAATAAAAAACGAAATCTTAACAATAAACCGACAAATTGATATCAATTTATCTACATATACAAATTTACTTTTACCATTCTATAAATTACGTATGGAATCAACTGTATTAAAATAACTATCACAAATTGTCATCAGAGATCCTTTATCAGATGACCACGTGCTTAAAAAAATCGGTTGGGACATCCCAAGCCTTTTCCGGCAATAGACAGCCCCCCCCCGCCTTAACCCCTCCCTCTTACCATCCTCTTACCCTGCTACCTCCCCCAGCGCTATTTTATAGCCTCCTTCACTCGATCGTTAATCCCTCCCCCCTCTCAGTAGTATTTTTGTACTATGTTATTAGTTATTTTATTAAATACGGCGGAGTTTAAAAAATATTTGTGTCGCTTGTTGTGTATACATGTTCGCAATGTCGTTTTCGCCCAACAACCCGATTTTAAAGACAATCTTTTTAACTCTTCTTCTTCTTTTCGAAGTGTCTCTCCATTACTGGAGGTTGGCCGTTAGCTCTGAATTCTTTTTTGGTCTTGCGCCATCCGAAAAAGATGTTCCGTACTGGTGATCCCGGTCCACTCTCTGACATTGCACAACCACGACTTTTTCCTCCTTCCACGGCGTCGTTTAACCTCAATTTTGCCCATCAATATCAGTTGAAGCAGCTGATATCTGTCATGCCGCAGCACGTGCCCGAGATATTCAATCTTGCGCTTTTTGACGGTGTGCAACAATTTTCGGGTCGTACCAGCACGCTGAAGCACTTTTTCGTTGCTAACTTTATGGGTCCAGCTTATGAAGATCATTTGACAGTAGCACCACATCTCAAAAGATTCTAGCCGCCATCTGGTGTCTTCTATTATGGCCCACGCTTCGCTGCCGTATATAACCACTGGCCAGATATAGCAATGCAGGATCCGAATTCTAAGTCTTAGATTTATTTTCCGGCGACACAAGACTTTTCTCATTTTATTGAATGATGATTTCTTGATCGGAGTCCCATATTCCATTCACCCATGCACCGAGATATTTGTACTGCCGGACGCGCTCAAGAACTTCACCTGCTACCGATATAGTAGGTTGTAAAATAAAAATAATTTTAACTCTTGCCATGACTGCTAGCATGCCAAATTTCAGCTCATTCGGATGAAGCTCATTCGCGCACACACACATACACACACACACATATACACACACACACACACATACAAACAGACATACAGAAGTGCGTTCAGAATACTTTCCCTTTGCCGGGTAAGTAAATTCAGGACTGTAAAATGCGCCTTTACCCAAATAACCGTTCGTGTTAAACGGGGACAAAAAAATAGCAATCTCCATACATAGCTCGCTAGATAAGTACGCCGGGGTCCGTTACATGTTTTCGTTATCTTGGGCGTCCGAAAGCTTATAAATATTTATTTTTCGTTGATTTGTGCGTCGTGTGCGCCGAACTAATGTGATTTGTATCTTGCGTGGATGGGAGAGAGAAAGATAGGAGTGGGGGGGGGGGGGTGTAGGGGAGGTTACATTGATTTATTTCTCGATTTATGCCAGGCCGTAAAACAACTTACGCTCACGCCAGAAACCTAACTCACTTTACTTGGACGAGTCGTAAGCAAGCTTTGATAAGGGCATATATTCCAAAGCCTGGCGTTGCGCTCCCCGTAATCACTAGACATTATTTTGCGCGCGCTCATGTGGAGGCTTCCAGGGACGAATTAAAATGGTGCCTGTCGTAATTACATTAGGGTATAAACAGATACACATAAATTAGAGAAATCGAATTTTACAAAATACCTTATTTATTGGTGGTAGGTTTACGTGTTAAACAAAGATAACCTTATTTTGTCATTGGGTGTAGCGATAAATGCGACAATAAAATAAATAAAAAATTAATTTCAATTTATTCAATGTAAATGCAATTAACTTAATATGAGAGTAATAAGTTTAGTTATGTGATTGTTGTATTTACACTACCGCTCATTAGTATTTGGGCACCGATGTTTATTATACTGATTATATAAACGTGTATTTATAAAATCATTTTTTTACCACATTTGAGTACATCCCCGAAATCCATTTTAAATATCGCTCTTAACCTCCAGACACACTTATTTGTTTTTTTTTTAACTTCCAATACACTCATTAATCATGTATTATTGTGCATCTGCCTCAGAAACATGTCGTTTTATAGCTATGTTGTTTCCTTAAATCTTTAAAATGTATCTTCAACGCAAATTTGTTAATGCTGATTTTATGATGGAATTGCGATTATTGTTTTTTTTGAGGACGACATTTAAAAGCAATTTTGTTTTATGAGCCTTTTACTAAAACTTTTAAATAACTTATTGTCATGAGAACCCTCTCCACCCTAGTACGGGCTAGTCGCAGTTGGGTAACAGAATCAAATAAGCGAGACGTTAAGGTTTTGTCATTCGGTTCCTAATATTTATCTGTTTAAACCAATGTTCTATAATAAAATGAGCCAACAAAATTTCACTTTTTTCTGTAACATTGATGATTTATAGTGATATGGGGTGATTTGACAGGGTTAATCACCCCATACTTATTACCAAATTACTACAACTTGCGGTGTCAACTACAACGGGCGAGCCCGTCACCACAGGACGTTTTAACGATTGTCTCGTTCTGTCGCCCTGCAGTGAACGTAGAAGACTTTGGACGAAACAAATCCAACGTCCAGCTACGTCACAACCCGCAAGAAGCCAACGCCTTACCGCGAGATAGCCAGTGTTACCTGGCGGGCCGACCCTCGCGCCCTTGCTTCCAATTGTGACCAGATTTCTCCGGTCTCTCAATTGGTTCCGAGTTCGAGGTCGCTTGCTCGGTCCTCTCCCTTACGAAGCGGTGAAACGGTGTGCACCGAATCTATCGCGGACCAAGGCGTCCTTTGCCCGACTCTGAACCGGGATCGGATGGCCAATGGTCATTTCAAGAGCAGTCGCCGTAAGGTAGACAACCACCCCCGATCAATAGGAAACAATACAGTTCCCAGACTCCCCCGATTGTTAGTCGGAGAGCACAGTCGATTGGCTTGCGCCGCTCGGTGCGCAGACCGTCCAGGAGCGCCAGAGGTTTGATTCCCAGGGGAGACTGGTTGACCCAGTGTCCTACCCAGGCTCGCACCCCATGCGTGGAGGCCATCGGATGGGTGTTGACCCGTGAGTGTGACCGACCCTGAACACATGGGTCATCGTGGCCACCTCATCATGGGCCCATTAGCTCCCACCAAATTACTACAGTTCGGAATTCATGGGGATCTGCTGAGATGGTTTGCGTCTTATGTGGCCAATCGACATCAAGCAGTCACTGTGGGGGGTTATAGGTCCGAGCATGTTAGAGTACCTTCTGGAGTACCGCAAGGTTCGCATCTTGGGCCATTATTGTTTAATATTTATATTAATGACATCGCCTCTTGCTTTCACATATCTAAATGTATCGTTTATGCCGATGATCTAAAAATTTATTCCACCATTAAAGATACGCAAGATTGCATAAACATGCAACGCGATCTAGACCGACTCTTGGTATACTGCCACAAAAACAAGCTCTGCCTCAATCCCTTAAAGTGCAATGCCATCAGTTTTACCAGAAATACTCGGCCAATTGTATATAACTATCTTATCGATGGCGAAAACATTCCAAAAACATCTTTAATACGCGACCTCGGACTTTATTTAGATACGAAGCTTACATACAACGACCACATAGTTCTTAAAGCCACGAAAATGTTAGGATTTTTGTTTAGAGTATGCAGACCGTTCAGTGACACCCTCGCCTTAAAAATACTGTATTACGCATATGTCAGAAGTGTCCTAGACTTCGGATCAACTATATAATCACCGATGTATGCTGCATCTGTCAACAAGGTTGAGGGCGTCCAGAAGCGTTTCTTGCGATACCTAAATTGGCGCGAGCACACGAACTTCGAGACATATGAGGAACGAGCGGATTACTTTAAGGTTGCACTGCTCTATAATAGACGGACCATAACCGACATGTCTTTCCTATATGACATCCTTCATGGTCCAGCGTTAACTGAGCGAAATTCCTTGACAGTGCCCCCCAGAAGTACTCGAGTTTCTCGTTTGTTTCACGTGCCCAGATGCAATACAAGCCACTTCAGCATCTCTATAATGATACGGTTACTCAGCTCTTTTAATGACCTTGACAATTTTTCTCTGGACAGAAAGCTAACAATAATTAATTTAAATATTTATAAAATACGCACTACTTATTACTTTATTATACACAATGTATTTATGTGTGTATGTATGTTTATATGTATATATGTCAATAGTATACGTATGTATGGCCATTTATGAACGTATATTAAATATAGTGTTATAACAATCCCTCCTCCCATTTCCATGCCCTTATTGTAGTTATACATTTAAATTTAGAAATGCTTCTTTTTCCTTTTTTCTTAAAAAAATGCTTATAAAATTATTATCTTTTAAATAGGTGCTTTATATTATTTGCTAATTTGAAATGTATTAATGGCTATATTAATGTTAATTTATAAAATGATCTTTTATAAAATGAATATCCTGTATACATTTTGCTAATAAAAAATAAATAAATAATAAATAAAACATTTCATGTTTATGTTTTCAAGTTTTCTGAACAAGGAAATGATATAAAAATACAAGTTTGGCTCTTGTTCTTTAGTTATTGATCTTTTCAGAATGCCTATGTATGTATTTACCTTATAGTTCTCCCTGATGGCACAATCGCTTTGCCTGCATTTTGTTTTATGTTGCTGGTGATTCCCTGATAAGCGTCCAGCAATACTCCGTTGATTCACTCCACTTTCCTGGCCAGGCCAACCCAGGGTACATCAGCCATGTGATAGTTGAACATGGAAGGAGCTATCATAATTGAATGCGTATACAAAATTTTGGGTCTCTGCTGTTATCCGTTGAGTTCCCTCATCGGGAGCCAACCCAGGGTTTATCAGCCATGTCATGGTGGAACTTAGAAGAAGCTATCATAATTAAATGCGTATACAAAATTTTGGGTCTCTGCTGTTGACCGTTGAGGAGTTCCCTCGTCGGGAGTCAACCCAGGGTGGAGGGATTGACACCACAATATTTTAGCTCACGCCATAACCAAATAAAGCCTGCGTGCCAAATTTCAGCTCAATCGGCGTGCTGAAGTGTTTCGGCGCTATCGTTAAATAATACACACAGACAGACACACAGAAGTGCGTCCACAATATGTATGTTCCTTAAACAGGAAAGTAAAAACATAATTTAAATATTAAAGTCATACACAATCATAATTAGTTATTCATTTTAAAAATATATAAAAAGTAAAGAGCAATAATATAATGAGTAACAAGCAATCATTTATAAATAATAAAGTTAGGAAAAATGTACATTAATTCAGTCATCATACATTTATCTTACTTACTCGATTTGCTTAAAATGTATTCTCTTTATTTTTCACAGGACTGACACACCCTAGTACTGATAAACATCGAGAAACTGTGTATTTATTGAGCTGCTCGAGGACTGCCCGCTTCAACCCTTTGTAAGTAATTATTATTATTATTGTAATTTATTTTCGTAAAATATATAATTTATTATTATTAGTAGTATTATTAGCAAGAGACTGGCTAAGGTTTGGCATTGAAGAGATGAAAATAAATGGGTAAATAAAATATTTATTTACATAGGTACTGTTAAAAATATCGAAACGTATTATAATACGGTTAATGATACGTTGTATTGTTGAATACATATTATTGAAGTTCGCTGCTGTCATAAATTAATGCGTATAAAAAAAATTGGGTCTCTGCTGTTCACCGTTGAGGAGTCCCCTCGTCGGGAGTCAACCCAGGGTACATCAGCCATGTCATGGTGAAACTTGGAAGTGTTGCCGCATTCGTTATTGCCGCGCGTTATGCATGCATGCAATGTATGCTTTAACGATATTGACATATTTAACCATCAGAATAGTCGATCCTTTGTTAAGGAGCTAGGTGAAAAGCTGATTATCAGATCGGATTGAAATAGCATGCACAAGCACTCACAAGCACATTCGCACTACAGATACACACACCCACACACACATACATACACGCATACACATATACAAACACACACATACACACACCCACACATACACGCTCTCCATCACACAAACACACACTAACATCCATACACTCGCACATAGCGATTTTAACTGTTACTTTTAAATTCTTTTTGGTTTTCTTTATATTTTATTGTTTAGCATATTTTGTAATCCTTATATAGCAAATAATTTAAAACATCATTGGCTTTATTACTGGTATATATATTATGCTTATACGTATTTTTTTTTGCTGTATGTTTTTAACAAAAATAAAATAAAGTAAAATAAAGTTGCTATCATAATTGAATGGCCGCACCCTTGCTTTGATTGGAAGGACGTCATCTTAATGATGTTATATTAAAACGTGAACCTAAAATGTTTGTTCTTCTAACATGTTTTTAATGTAGATTAATATAGTAACAATACAAAAAATGAAATACGCATTCGTATATTTTTATTGTTATTCGTACGCATATATACGCATTATAATATATACGCATTCGTACATTATATACGCATTCGTACATTCGTATATGTTATTTTAAAAATGCAGGTTTCACTGCCGCACCCAATATAATATTAAAAAGAATAAAAATCACGACTGCCAAAAGTGAACTATTGTATTTATAATTATTTTTATTACGGTTTTTTTTATAACACAATAATGGTTTATGTGTTAATCTATATAGATACAAGTATATTTCTGAAATGTACTCAATCATACATTTCATTTGACACTAAACACGATATATTTATGTTAATTTATTGATATTTGGTCATTTGGACGTTAGGACAACTATTTAATTGATAATTGGACAGTTAATTGTGAAACTCACTGGAGTGACAGACCGGCCTGTTGTGTTGACACCCCCAGATGATCTCATGACCAAATCTCCGATAAGTCTCTCAAGCCAATTGAGAATGTCATCCTTATTAAAATAATCAAAAATATGTTCATTTTATTCCATGTAGAATGTTTAAGAACCAATAAATATTATTAGGATATATATTCACGCTTATTCGCACACTATTGTATCTTATCTCTTTATATGATATTATAATGATGCATCATACATTGTTTAGGATCGACTTTCTTTAAAGTCTGAAATTTCGTCGGCACTCTGGTAAAATCCGCAAAGCTCTTCATATCTGCTTTATTAATCCTGGTATCTTCTTCACTCGAGCAAAGATTTTCGAAAGTGTTAAAAAGTTTAGCCCGCTTATTTCATGGGGGCTCCAACTTGGCGCGATGGAGATAAACTTAATAAAAGTGCATCGCAGAGATAAAGTAAAAGTATAGACCGGCCACCGAGACGCAATAAAGATACCGATAGTGTCAATCATGATTTATCGCGGAGGCGAGGCGAGGCAGGTCTTACGAGTCATCCCAGGGGAGTGAAAAATTTAATAAAAAGGCCCGCTAATCGAGTGTTCCATTAGGAATTTAAATTCAAGTCGCTGCGGTCATTCGCGCGAGGCAGGCGTTTTAGTGGAAGCCGGAAATTCTCCATGTAGAAGGCTGTACGTATGCGTCAATATAATATGATTAAAGGTCGCATGACAACGCGCGCAGTTACAGACATACAACATGATGTCTAGCTGTCCGACTACAAAATAGAATCAATGCGGAATTAAAAGTAAACTTCACCTGTAAAGTAAATCTCACAAGGAAGAAAAATTATAACCTGTATCAGAAATTCCTTTTTGTGCATATGTGCTTGATGATTGTAAGAATTTTTCGGTTGGTTTTTGTCCTAATAATAATACTTTCTTCAAAACGAAATATATACCATAAAAAACCATCCAACAGTCGAAAGTGACATTTGACGTGCTAGTGTTCTAAAATAAAAAAATAATAAAAATCGCTATGTTGTTAAAATCTACATATTCAATAAAACAGTGTTATAAAATAGTTTAATTTTATTTTGATTCGCTTGAATAAATTATAAAGATTTCTTTTCGTAAATCATAATTTTTCTGTCACTTCTAGCTTGCTGACTTCAGCCTATTTTCAGTCGAAATTCTATTACATTTCAGCAACATTGATTGCTAAGGTCAGTAACTGAACAAACGAGTTGTCAAAAGAGACGGAAGAGACATGCTCCCGTTGATTTTATTAAACTAAATTGTACAATTATTTAAAATTTCATAATGTAATAGTCCAGTGATATAACTAGAATATAGGTAAGTGTTGCTGTCGTTTTTTAATGCAGCAGAATGACATAGCACTATAAAGTTAACATGTGTTTTTTTTTGTTTTCTTATAGCCGCAATTTCAGGCACTTTGAATTCCGCCTATAGTTGCCTGGCTCGCAAGCAAAACAAACACCCGATGAACACGACGCAACTTCAGTCGGCGCGGGGTTTGATCTTGACCGTCAAGAAATCACATTTTCCCGTAACTGTATTTCGCGCGCAGTGGTGTGAACTACTTTTTTACTGGATCAACCGGAGGAAAATTATATGGATTGACAAAAAGATTTTTGTGTTTTTTTTGTAGTAAACAACCGCCTTGGCAAAACGAGTAGAAATATTTTTTTTAATAACCTATCCCCTGAGTCATAAATATTTTTTAATATAGTTTTTTTTAGAAGACTGGCTATACACTGCCATTGTCAGGCCGATAATCACGTACGCCTCGATGGTATCTTGCAGCAAAGCCAACCAGAAAACTGTGATTACCAAACAAAAGAATATCGAAAGAACGGCGTACCTCATCACAACTGGTGCAACGTCCTCCACTCTTGGAGCAGCTCTAGATGCACTGCAGAACTTACCGCCCCTACACATTCACTTGCAACTGGCCAGCATGTACAGGCTGTCTGCCCGGAAGAATGTAAACTGGATCTCACAAGCACTAAGATCAGTTCTTGACTCAGTCAGTGAAACTCCAAGCCTCAACATAGTATCAGACACCATGCTTCCACTCCTAAACTTTGGAAAACTTTTTACAGTGGAACTGCCGCCCAGAGGCAACTAGCTAAAAAGCCAACTGCACTGGAAGGACGGTAGCCCTAAATTGTATAGTGATGGGTCCACATCGGGACTTGACGTAAGCTGCGGTATATATGGAGAGCGACCAAACTTCGAAAGAAGTGTAAGCTTGAGTAAATACGCCGCCATATTCCAAGCGGAGGTATACGCCATTATTAAATGTGTGGATATCAACCTCCATAAGAACTACGCCATCTATATCCACTCGGTTAGCAAGGCCGCTCTTATGGCACTAACCTCGAATACCATTAATTCAAAGCTAGTGAAAAACTGAATCACTACTGAATTCCCTGGGCAAAAAGAACAGGGTAATTCTAAGATGCGTTCCCGGCCATGCAGGAATCGAGGGAAATGAAAAACCCGACGAACTTGCTAAGACGGGAGCAAAGGGAACGTTATAGGTACGGCTCTGAATATTTTTGTAGCGTACCAAAAAGACTTGCAAATGCTCAACCAAATATGTTTAGAACAATCCGTCAACCACTGGAACAACACGCCAAGGTTGAATCATTCCAAATCGCTGATTAAGGCTTACGACTGTAAGACGGCGCGTGAGGCCTTATCGCTAAATAGGAACAATCTACGCATACTGCTGAGGGCACACACGGGTCATTGTGGCCTGAACAAACACATGTTCAACCTCAAGATCCGAGACAAAAAAATGTGCAGGTTCTGCCAAGGGGCAGAGGAAACGCCCCTGCACCTCATGTGCGAATGTGGCCCGCTGATGCGTAAAAGATACATCCACTTCGGTGGTCATTACCTCCAACCTGAGGAGGTAAACCAATCTGGCTCCAAAAGCCTGTTGCCTTTCGTAAATAACACGAGGCTTAGAGTAGAACTATAGTAGGTGGCGAACACAATAGATCATCAATGGACGCAGTGTTACAAGGCTCATAAAGACCTTAGAAAAGCCCCAATCAATAAATAATCAATGAATAATACAAAAAATGGAAGATTTATTAGATAGTATGGCCCTAGCTGCACGAAACCATTCGCTACCAATCTGGAGAATAACCGGGAGAGTCTGGAGACGTATGTTTCCTAAAAAGCGGGGATAGCTGTTAACCTGGCATGACGTAATCTTAGAAACAATCCGATGGCTACCCAATTCCGAAAGACTTTGACTGGCAATGGGCGCCACGGATCTGCGATAAATTTACCATATTATGCGACCAGACGGGAGGACGGAGAAATCCGGGCAATTCTAGTAGTGAGGGCTGAGGCTGCCCGCTGTTTTCACTTTAAAGTGCCTCTTAATAAGGCATTGGTCTCTCACGAGAATTTCGTTATAGTTAGACGGTGGACCGTGTCGTCCCTAAGTCTATGTGTTCACGCCACGGTTAAAAAAAATATCATATCGTTATACCTTCCTGGGGTAGCGGGTATGCTTGTAGTAGATGACAACTCTGAAGTGGTCTCACAACCATGGTTTACTTTTCAAGTGCAGAAATACAAAATAGCATAATCCAATGTCGTCAGATAGACAACAAGTCAGCGGATAAATTTGGTATGTAAACACAAAATCGGATATAAACACTGTTAACCCGGTGATAATGTGGTACAAAAAGGGTATATTAAGAATGTGGAGGGTCATGATGACCCTGTATTTCATATATTTTTTTAAAGTATTTATTGTTTATACTCGTTATTGTGAAAATGTCACAATGGGCGGGTTTATTGTCATATGACAATCTCTTACAACCAACCCTACTATGACGTATTATATGTATGTGTGCGTGTAACATGTCTGTAAGTGTGTGTCTTGTTATTGCATTCGATTGACAGAATTGAAAATGCAATTCCGTTAATTTGATCCCAAAGGAAAATGGTGACCCAGGCGGGAATCGAACCCGGGACCTTACAATGTAAGATCAGGCCACCTAACTACTATGTCACCGGGCCGTGTGGCATGTAATAAAAAACGACGGTAATAAAACTTGCGAATGCGTTACTAAATAAATATTTTTAATTAAAAAAAATGCCATTATGCATAGACAAGTTTTATTATTTTGAACATACAAAAAGTCCAAAAAATAATCAACTTAAGTAGGTCTTTCCATCACATATTTTAAAAAATCAACGAAAACAACCTATTTTATAAAACTAATATATTTGTAGGGCACTGTATAAGAGATCAATCATTTCTCATCACAAAATTATTATTTCAGTCTTTTAACATAATAAACTTCTCTCGACTTAGCATACGGTTGACAAAACGGAACGATGTGTTCTTGACAAATGTACGAATGACACCTTTCGCAAACATTCATATATATTCATCAAAAACATTTAAAAAAAAAAATAATGCCTTGAAAAATGGCACAAAATTGCTACGTCGTGGTTGTGGAAGTGTCATAAATATGTACCCTTTTTGCGTTCCCGATCTTCTATGTCCATCCGCAGGCAACAGCCGACTGAGTGGTAGCTCGCAGAGAGTTGGAAAATTAAATAGCTCCAGCTACTGAGAAGTTCTGCAGCGTACGATCGCTGGACAAAATACTGTACATAAACCAAAATGAGCAGGGTAACATTGACCCGTTCACATCATCGCCGGATTAAAAGTTGCAACGAAACCGTTCTGTTTTATTTACGTTTTATTTTTGCAATTTGTATTATATAATTATTATTAAGCAAGACAGCAATTTGGTAGTCAATAAGAGGTGTTTACTTATTATTTGATATTAACGTAGCTATAGAAGCAATGGGCGCCAGACTAGCCAAATACTGGAACGGTTCGCTGGTTAAAGCAAGCAGACCTGCACCGGAAATCAGGTTTCTGCGCGGCGGATTTTAGGGGAATTCAGGATAACACCACCTGAGAGGCTGGCAGCTCGTTTGAATAGGAATGTCGGAGGGGTCGTGGGAGAAACTCTCAGAGAGCGCAAGTTGCGCACTATAAACGAAAATCTATGGGTGTCCCTGATTGAAATGAGAACCACCTTTAAGAGGCGTCCGGTATGGAGAGGAAGAACAGGTTGAGTAGAACCCGGTGGGTTTATGATCTTATTTTTTTTTTTTTTTACGCGTCTCCGCTGAAGGCGGTCGTACGTCATGCGGTCAGCGCCATCTCAATGCGGCGGCAGGTTATTATTGGAAACCTTGATTCCTTCCGCGGCCGATAGATGACGAATATGTCGGAAATGCGTGAAATACGATCTCAGTAAAAAGTCTATGAATTAATATTGACAAAACAAGTAAATATGGACTAAGAAAATGTATGCCAAAAAGTAAGAAAATTAATGGAAATACGAAATGATGAACGAATGGAAAGGTTCAAAAAATAAAAAAATATGAATATAATTAAGAAATAAATTAAAAAAATATGACGCCGATGGCGGAAAACTACTAATTAAAAAAAAATTAAAATATATTGCAATGTGTATGGGAGTTAAACGGTCCCCAAGAGAAAATAAATGAAAAAAAGAAAAGAAGAGAAGAAAAAGAATTTATTAGCAGACTAATTGAAAAGGAATGAAAATATTTTCTAGTAAAATGTCAAACTAGTTATTTTTCTTTTTTTTTTTGAACGCTACTCCTTCGGTAGCAAGAAAAAAATGAAATGAACAGGACAAAAAATAAAATTACTGGATAAGCCAAGGAGAAAAGGATAAAGGTCACTAACTATTTTTTTACTTTGTATTTCCTCTCTCCACCTTCTTGTCTTCAAGGAAAAAAAAAGGAAAAATTATAACTCGAGGTTGTTGTGGTTTAGAGAAAAGTGTGCTTTATTCACGACATGAAATAAGAGAAATAAAGAACAATAGACAAGAAAAGAAAAACAGTATTCAGTAGTATTCCATTTTGTAAATTATTTTATGACGAACTTAGATATTAAATATTTCTTTCACCCCAGCGGGTCATAAGTGTTATTACAAATTTTTGTTCCTTTATGATGGACTTAAATTTAACTATTTTCTTTCACCCCAGCGGGTTATGAATATTATTATACATTTTTACTCCTTTATGACGAACTTAAATATTAAATGCTTTCTTTCACCCCAGCGGGTTATGAATATTATTGTAAGTTTTTACTCCTTTATGACGAACTTAAATATTAAATCTTTTCTTTTTATAAAGGTAAGTATTGAAACCTCCTTGGTCTCTTTAAAGAAAACAAACAATCGAGCGCTTACTATAGCTAGAATATATCGCAACCGTCCTGTACCAACCGCAACCAATCCTATCGGGTACTATAAGAATTATTCCCGTTACCCATTTTTTCTTAGAAATCGATACGAGAAATGTAACCCAAATTTTAGGAATACCTGCTTTTAATATACGACGGAATCGCGCACTATTATATTAAATGGGATCTATAGGTATCTTTATTTGCGGAGGTCACACCCTCTACTTTTCGGGAGGCCCAAGTCAAATTTTGTCTACCTCGCGTCCGATTTTCGAATAACCGGTTCCCTCTTTTTTTTTTACATAAAATTTACATTTTATTTGAAAAAGAAAAAAAAAATGTGAAAGATGAATGAATAACCCAGAAAAAATATAAAAATGAAAGAAACAAAGAAATAAATAGTTGGTATTAATTCCGACCGGATTGCATCGCGTACCTATCTTACCTACTTAAGTGTACGAGGTACCTTTCCGAATGTATACTTTTAAAAAAAATGTGTAATAGGCACTTCGGCCTGACTGGAAATTCCAAAAAGAAAGAAAAAAAGAATAAGAAGAACTAATAAAAAGAATAAGACTACGATCTACTACATTAGAGAAATCTTTATCTCATCTCCGAGATTTCTAGATTATTTTATGCGTTTTTTTAAGTATATGAAACTGATATAAAGTTTGCGATTTTCTAACCGTTATACAAGGAAATTCAAAAGTAACCACTGTGAAGATAGTATGAAGATAAAAAAAATTAAGGTAAAATATGAATGGAGGAAAAAGAAGACTAAAAAAAGAAAAAAACCAATCTCCGGACCGTGGGTGTGTTTCTGTAATGGCAGAAACCACATTATATTTTCTGGAGATATTAGTTAAATGGTATCTATAAAATTAAAATTCCTACCTTGGAACTATCGAGCACTGAATTTAACACAATAAAATTTTTCTAATCGGCAAAACTATTGAATCGGCGGGCCTCTGCGTGTGAATGATGGCCCGGAACCCGACCGGTTCCGGGCCACTTCTACCCAAAAGTGGCCGACCGTCCGCTATTTTTTTTTGTCTGGCTCGAAAACTACCCATGTAAATTCTACGTACCTACGGTCTTCTAGCACATTCTAAAACGCATTAGCGCGTAGAGCGCGTTTGAATTTTTATCTAGAGAGCGTTTGACACTCATTGTTTGATATTTATATTATTTCTGAACTTTATATATGTATATTTAATATTATCAATTGTTTATAAAAGGAAAAGATACATCGAACATGGTTGCAACAACTGGTTGTTGCAATGCCGGCTTGGTGAGAATACTTGCTACCTAGAGCTACGGTGCTACGAGGGGCGCTACGCCGCCCTCGGTCATACATAACCTTGCCCAGTAAGGCACTAATAAATTTTACAAATTAATAACTTTGATACGACGATAATGAATGGGTTGCTGTATCCGATAGGTTAGGTTGTCTCAGGTATTTGTGGTACGGTTGTGACTTACAAAAATAATAATAATAATAATGAAGACGTAGACGCCATGGTTGCGAAGTTGCACGGAAGGTACGGAGCTGCGGGGAAGCGTTGGCCGAGGTCCATCAGCTGACGTGATCAGTCTTGAAACATGGTAAACAAAGAAAAAGTTCTGATATTAGTGGGATGTCCGACTGGTACGTGCGGACTCCTGCGATTAATTAGCCCGCTACTGCGGCTTGTCGATCCTCGTATGGAATCTTGTAAAAAAATAATGTCTAATCTGACTGGATTATTGCACAGTTCCTCGTATACTAATGTTCCTGGAAAAATGCACTTTACACAAATTTACTGTCTTTCTTGACACACAAAACAATATAGTTGTAGTCCATTGCTAGTATACTATATATATATATGAAGGTGTGATACTCGTGTTCCATGATGTCGTGTCCGTGTGTGGACGCGAAACGCTGCGGTGACCGTGTAGGTGCGGGCACCTGGCTACGCCGGCCCTGTGCGTAGGCTGCTACGACCGCGCGATCAAGCCTTGGTGGCGATCTGCGTGGTCGCCCCGCGCGGCTGTCCTCAGCCTGCGCAGGTTCTCGCCGAAATAGCTGGCGGAGAGTCGTGCCCCTGCGCGAATGCGAACGCTACAGCGACCGGGTGGGTGTATCGCCCAACTGCGCCGGTCCTGTGCGTAGGCTGCTACGATCGCGCGATCTATCCTTGGTGGAGATCTGCGCGACCGCCCGCGCGGCTTGTCCTCTGCCTGCGCGGGTTTTCTCCGTATTGGTTGTGGTGAAACGACATGCAGACGTGACTTGCCGTCGCTGTCTACTCCCATGGTAACTCCTCGAAGTTCAGGTATTGACTGGCAGCTGCTTGAAGTCTGGACCTCGGACGCTCCTCCTCCTCTTCTTTCTTCTGGTCTTCTTCCGCCGGAGATTGGTTTTTTAGGGTTTGGTTTTTTTTTACTAAATTACTAGGGTGTGCTCTTCTAATTACAAAAAAAAATATATCTATTTCTACGTTTTGCCGATTGAACTATGGTTTTACATTACCCGAGTATGACTATTTCCTATTCTATATTTACTATCTATGAACGTTACGCGTTGTAAACTGGTCGGTCAATCACGGCTTGTGAACCGTTTTATTTTGTCAAAAATAGGGACAACATATAAATAAAAGAATCATAAAAAAGTATATCGAATACAATGAGTGGGTGCCCTTATTAGCATTCCATTATTTGAATTTTAAATAACTGTTTTGATTTTGGGTGATTCCGAGAAGTGTGTGACCTCCTTTGTACGTTACAAGCAAATACATAATGTGATTTTTATATGGGAAAATATGATAAGAATTAGGGATTTGAAATCTTTATTTAGGTTTAGCCGAGCTTTTAGTGTCAAGGCCACCGTTTAAAGTCAATGTGTACCATTGTATAATCATTACTTGCTTGTACCTCAGTAAGGTGAAACGATTCACAACAGTGTCGAGATACTAGCTTGTAATTTTGGATTTTAATCCTGTGTGACCGAGTCAAAACGATATAAACATAGTCGCTTTATTATGCGATAAATCAAACTAAAATAAATGATCTATTTGTTTATAACAAAGATAGAAAATAGTGTAGGTGTAATATTTCGATTTTCCATCAAACGGGTTTTCCTAACGCAGTCTTTCCATACTCCTTTCGTTCATCTCATACAAGACTTTCCTTCCATTTCTCCTTTCATACTTCACCTGATTGTGTCCAACTTATTTCTTACCCTAGTATTAATTTTAGTTCTAATTATGATTTTAGAGTTGAACTTGGTTTTCTATGTATGTTTATACTGTGGTGAGTCGAGGTGATTTAATACAAAGTACTGGGATTTGTGGAATATTTATATATAAGTTTGAGATATATGAATATGCTTTTAATAAATTTTCTCACGACCAATGTTTGTGGAATTATATAAGAATAAATAAATGGTAAATATACACTTAGACTACGTCGTGATCATTTTGCGTTTCGCTAGGCGCGCCATGATACGTTCATCTGGTAGGAGCACTCTTTGAGTAACATTCCATACGTGTGTATAAAATACTAATAAAAAAAAATACAAAAAAAACTCCTTCTTTCTCTTGTCCATTCCGGTTTTAACCTCGGATTGTGGAGCAAGCTTGCACATTGTGCGCTCAAAACATTTTATAATAAAAATTGTTCGTTTATGAACGTAAAAAAATAGTATAGAAAATTGCACTCTTTGCCCAAATCGAATTGTACCTAGCCTGGTTTTAACCTCAGGAGTCGGTGTTTTATTTCGTAAGGGTTACGGATACCTTGTATCAAAATAATGAAATATTGCACTTTTTTAGTCACCGTTTAGGGTGGTTGTATGGTGTTGCAAACCCGTTAATTCCAATATATAAAAACATTTGTTCTTTACTACTATGTTATATTTTGGTCGTGAGCTTATTATGATTATTTTCTTTTAAGAAAGTATAATTGTTTATTCGGTATGTTCTTTGCTTGAACGACACATAATCACTCTTCGGAGCGTTCTCGCCAAAGCTGGCCATTTTTGCCGGCTTTGGTGAGATAAAAAAATTTAAAAAAAAAGTTTTGTGCTTGTAATTTGAGTTTTAAATATTTTTAAATATTTTTTGTTTTGTGTGACGTGTATGTGTTTGTGTAAATGTGTATCTGTGTTAATAGGGTGTTTAATTATTTATATATATTGTCAACCATGTTTTTCTTCCTTTTGACCGGTCCACGGAGCTCAGATCGAAACCTATCCCAGAAGTACCGTGGTACTTAGCGACTTTCGGAATAAAACGATATTATTTTCCCTTGCGTAACGGTTTTTCTAGGAAATAGTATGAGTTTAGGTTGTAGATATTGTCATCAGCTTTTAAATAGATGTTTGACATGAAAAATTCCTTTGTTTTTACCTGATTCGTCTTCGAGCTCGTACGCGGTTGGCGATTTACGTGCTACAACCTTGCATTTTATGTATCTAGGTGCAAGTTTGCTTGAAAAGAAATCTATTTTCCTAGACAGAGTGTGATTTTTTGCCCACACAATATCTCCAGGAGCTAAACGTAGATCTTTCCGCCTTAGATTGTACCTGTTCGCGTTGTTTTTGAATGACTCAAGTAATTTTTCTTGGACAATGTCATATGTGTCAGCTAAGCTTTTTAGACCTTCGGCAAAATTTTCTCTGCCTTCTATGCCTATCTCATTTTCATTTTCCGGAATGAAGCTTTTTATGTTGTGATACCTGCCATCGATAATCATCTCTCTGCCAAACATAAGGTAAGATGGTGAAAAACCTGTCGTTAGATTAACGTGCGAGTTAATGGCGTTTTGAATTTTTCCCAGAAACTCTACCCATTTTCTCTGGTCTTTTCCTACCAAAATCGCGAGAGACGTCTCTATGGTCTGGTTATACCTTTCTACGACATTCGATTGGGGAGCATAATTGCATCCGAAAAACAAACGGGGGATTTTATATTTCTCGGCGAATGATTTGAACTTGTTAGATTTGAAATAGCTGGCGTTGTCTAATATGATGACGGCTGGCGTGCCGAATTGTAGGAAAATGCTGTTTTCGAGGTGTTTTATTATACTTTCTGATGTGGCCTTTCTCAAAGGAAATAACCAACAATATTTTGAGAATATGTCTACCACGGATAGAATATAGGTATTCCCTCCAGTAGAACGAGGCAACGGTCCCACAAGGTCGATGCTAATTGTGTGCATTAGCCTGCTCACCGCCTTGGGCGTTATCATGAGTCCATGGGGTGGAGTGGTTTTGATTTTATGTGCCATACATATATCGCAGTTTTTGATATAAGCTTTCACTTGACGAGACATTCTTGGCCAGAAGTTTTGTGACTGTAATTTTTTTAGCGTTTTAAAAGTACCGAAATGTGATGCAAATTCGCCGCCGTGAGTTTCTTTTATGGCGATTTCCTGGTCATTTTCTTTTAGTAGTTTCCCGGAAAATATGCGCTTTTATTTTACTTTATTTTATTTTACCTACTAATTACCGATACCTTTGGTTGTTAAACCTGTTTGGGGCGTCGGACTCGATCTGACTCCGCGACGAAATACTGACCAGTTTCGATTGTAAGAAAAAAAATGTTTGCAAATTACAAAATATGCGTGTTAAAATTTAAAGAAGAAAAATGTTAGGTTATAAATAAAAATCTTTGTGTTTTGTGTGTGTAGTTCGGTAGATTGGTTGGCGGTAAGATGCGGTTGGTTGCGATAAAGTATATTAAAAAAAATTTAGATAAGTATTTTATATAATGTTTTCAGAATTTATTCCTACAACAGTAAAATAGGGTGGGTGGGTGGGTTGTTGTACATATATTTTATTGTTATATTGTTGAAAAATTTTTTGGGGTCGCCCCAGAGAATAAAGACAAAAAAAAACTGCCCCAAGTTGGGCTCCAAAACTGCACCACCAACGTGGGCTATATAAGATAAATAATAATAATAAGCCCCGCGATTGGGCGACAAAACTGCAACGAAACCGTTCTGTTTTATTTACGTTTTATTTTTGCAATTTGTATTATATAATTATTATTAAGCAAGACAGCAATTTGGTAGTCAATAAGAGGTGTTTACTTATTATTTGATATTAACGTAGCTATAGAAGCAATGGGCGCCAGACTAGCCAAATACTGGAACGGTTCGCTGGTTAAAGCAAGCAGACCTGCACCGGAAATCAGGTTTCTGCGCGGCGGATTTTAGGGGAATTCAGGATAACACCACCTGAGAGGCTGGCAGCTCGTTTGAATAGGAATGTCGGAGGGGTCGTGGGAGAAACTCTCAGAGAGCGCAAGTTGCGCACTATAAACGAAAATCTATGGGTGTCCCTGATTGAAATGAGAACCACCTTTAAGAGGCGTCCGGTATGGAGAGGAAGAACAGGTTGAGTAGAACCCGGTGGGTTTATGATCTTATTTTATTTTTTTTTTACGCGTCTCCGCTGAAGGCGGTCGTACGTCATGCGGTCAGCGCCATCTCAATGCGGCGGCAGGTTATTATTGGAAACCTTGATTCCTTCCGCGGCCGATAGATGGCGAATATGTCGGAAATGCGTGAAATACGATCTCAGTAAAAAGTCTATGAATTAATATTGACAAAACAAGTAAATATGGACTAAGAAAATGTATGCCAAAAAGTAAGAAAATTAATGGAAATACGAAATGATGAACGAATGGAAAGGTTCAAGAAATAAAAAAATATGAATATAATTAAGAAATAAATTAAAAAAATATGACGCCGATGGCGGAAAACTACTAATTAAAAAAAAATGAAAAGATATTGCAATGTGTATGGGAGTTAAACGGTCCCCAAGAGAAAATAAATGAAAAAAAGAAAAGAAGAGAAGAAAAAGAATTTATTAGCAGACTAATTGAAAAGGAATGAAAATATTTTCTAGTAAAATGTCAAACTAGTTATTTTTCTTTTTTTTTTTGAACGCTACTCCTTCGGTAGCAAGAAAAAAATGAAATGAACAGGACAAAAAATAAAATTACTGGATAAGCCAAGGAGAAAAGGATAAAGGTCACTAACTATTTTTTTACTTTGTATTTCCTCTCTCCACCTTCTTGTCTTCAAGGAAAAAAAAAGGAAAAATTATAACTCGAGGTTGTTGTGTTTTAGAGAAAAGTGTGCTTTATTCACGACATGAAAAAGGAGAAATAAAGAACAATAGACAAGAAAAGAAAAACAGTATTCAGTAGTATTCCATTTTGTAAATTATTTTATGACGAACTTAGATATTAAATATTTCTTTCACCCCAGCGGGTCATAAGTGTTATTACAAATTTTTGTTCCTTTATGATGGACTTAAATTTAACTATTTTCTTTCACCCCAGCGGGTTATGAATATTATTATACGTTTTTACTCCTTTATGACGAACTTAAATATTAAATGCTTTCTTTCACCCCAGCGGGTTATGAATATTATTGTAAGTTTTTACTCCTTTATGACGAACTTAAATATTAAATCTTTTCTTTTTATAAAGGTAAGTATTGAAACCTCCTTGGTCTCTTTAAAGAAAACAAACAATCGAGCGCTTACTATAGCTAGAATATATCGCAACCGTCCTGTACCAACCGCAACCAATCCTATCGGGTACTATAAGAATTATTCCCGTTACCCATTTTTTCTTAGAAATCGATACGAGAAATGTAACCCAAATTTTAGGAATACCTGCTTTTAATATACGACGGAATCGCGCACTATTATATTAAATGGGATCTATAGGTATCTTTATTTGCGGAGGTCACACCCTCTACTTTTCGGGAGGCCCAAGTCAAATTTTGTCTACCTCGCGTCCGATTTTCGAATAACCGGTTCCCTCTATTTTTTTTTCCATAAAATTTACATTTTATTTGAAAAAGAAAAAAAAAATGTGAAAGATGAATGAATAACCCAGAAAAAATATAAAAATGAAAGAAACAAAGAAATAAATAGTTGGTATTAATTCCGACCGGATTGCATCGCGTACCTATCTTACCTACTTAAGTGTACGAGGTACCTTTCCGAATGTATACTTTTAAAAAAAATGTGTAATAGGCACTTCGGCCTGACTGGAAATTCCAAAAAGAAAGAAAAAAAGAATAAGAAGAACTAATAAAAAGAATAAGACTACGATCTACTACATTAGAGAAATCTTTATCTCATCTCCGAGATTTCTAGATTATTTTATGCGTTTTTTTAAGTATATGAAACTGATATAAAGTTTGCGATTTGCTAACCGTTATACAAGGAAATTCAAAAGTAACCACTGTGAAGATAGTATGAAGATAAAAAAAATTAAGGTAAAATATGAATGGAGGAAAAAGAAGACTAAAAAAAGAAAAAAACCAATCTCCGGACCGTGGGTGTGTTTCTGTAATGGCAGAAACCACATTATATTTTCTGGAGATATTAGTTAAATGGTATCTATAAAATTAAAATTCCTACCTTGGAACTATCGAGCACTGAATTTAACACAATAAAATTTTTCTAATCGGCAAAACTATTGAATCGGCGGGCCTCTGCGTGTGAATGATGGCCCGGAACCCGACCGGTTCCGGGCCACTTCTACCCAAAAGTGGCCGACCGTCCGCTATTTTTTTTTGTCTGGCTCGAAAACTACCCATGTAAATTCTACGTACCTACGGTCTTCTAGCACATTCTAAAACGCATTAGCGCGTAGAGCGCGTTTGAATTTTTATCTAGAGAGCGTTTGACACTCATTGTTTGATATTTATATTATTTCTGAACTTTATATATGTATATTTAATATTATCAATTGTTTATAAAAGGAAAAGATACATCGAAGATGGTTGCAACAACTGGTTGTTGCAAAGTGAAGCTCTGCATATATAATTAAAAATAAAAAAATTAAAAAAGCAATAAAACGTCTCCATTGTGGACGAAGTCCTTCAAAACTTGACTTTTCCTTCGCTGGTACGATGCAAATAAATTTCGCAATAATACCGTCCTCTCTGATTAAAGCTCACTGAATCCCCGCTGAAGTTTTCGCGAAAGAATAACGGTTCGGTAATAATTTGCGTCTGATCGCGATTCGGTTTCGGACAAAGTTGCCAGCTGCCTCCTCTTTTCGGGCAGATTCATTTAAGTCTAAGACTTATCGCGCGGAATTCACGGTCGATTTGTTTCGGCCGACTTTCGCCAGCGGATACATTCGCATATTTAAAACTTTCCATTATTTATGAGACGAAAACTCGAAATGAATGAATGAATTTCAATTTTAATGCTTTTCGATAATTTCACTTTGAGCTTATTTCGCCGCCGCTGGGCCGCGCTGGTATTTAGAAGTGAGAATGTTCCTTTGTAGGATTTTTTAATTAGACGCTGTTGCGTACGAACCCATCAACCTAAGGTGTTATAAATATCGTTATCGTTTCCTCCTCTCGATGTAGACTATCTACAAATTTAGTTACTCCACTGCCCAGCAGAGGGCACTGGAAAGCCAGCGGGGTTCCTTCGACTTATCCTTCCACTAGGTCACAGTTCAAGGTTACACATGGCTCAGTAAGATAGTGGTAAAGTTGCCTTTTCTTACATGTAAGGTTCCTTTCGATTTCCGGCTTGGTTGCCATTTTTTGTTGGGATAAAATTAACGGAATTTTATTTTAATTCTGTCGATCGAATGCATTAAGAAGACCCATACTTACACACATATTACATGCACACAAACTTATAAAAACCTCATAGTGGTTGGTTGTAAGAGATTGTTTTATGATAATAAACAAGCTTATTTTGAAATTTCACAATATGGAGTTGGAACTCACAACCCGTTGAGCAATTTGCCACAGTTCTAACAGGGATCAGAAGACCAAACTACTATTTTAAACTTTGTTGAAAACAGGTCAATATCTACAATTTTTCTTAGGGAACATGCGTTTTCAGGCTCCCTTACAGCATCAGATACAACCAAAGCACATACAATAGCTTCCATTAGAATAAAATTTAAATAAAAATCTCACGAGTACTAAGGGCTGCCAAAAATTGTAATACGATTACTAGACATTGTACCACAAGCGTCGTCCGCGTTGTCTGCTTGACGACCTCGGTCGTTTAAGGACAGAGAACGAACTTCTGCAAACTATCTCCTAAAGTATAATATATCTGCATACATTTACTATAATTCTACAAAATATGGCATAATACACAAATTATCATATTTGATTTTGAAAGTAATTTGAAAGTAATCTCCTCGGATTTTGAAAGTAAAATAATTATTTATAGTAAAATGTTAATAGAAGTACAAAATGTTTTGTGAATATTATATAATAAATATAATGTAATATAATCGAATACATACCAAAATACTGTAATATATAGTAAATCGTATTATTTATATATGTATGTATGTGTATACGTTTGTTAAAGTTTATGTAGGTACATAAACAAAACATTTTTTATTATATTAACATTTTATTAACAATAATTATTCAACTTTCATATAACAAGTAGGTTCATATGAATACTTTTATATTATACATATTAATACTTGTATAATATACATATCATAATAAGAAGTGTCCTCAGTTATGTTATATGTGTTGGAGACTCCGTCCAACATACCCACAACAAAAGAAGTAATTTCTATAGAATCGAAACCGCAAATACGCTCAAATATACACGAGGCAACTGCAATTGAATTCCAACTAAATTTGGCAGTTTATGCACAGTCAACCGATGACTCATGCCATTTCTTCTGATCGATACGAATTGACACAGTTAATTCGCCCCCACCGGTAGACATTGCATCATTACATACCATATAAAAAGCAGTACATTCGACACATATTTTATCATTCCCTGGCGGACAGTAACCGCTCATCTACAAGTACTCGCGCTTTTCATTACCTTCGAGTCAACCAAACTACGCATAGTATACGCGATCATCATTATCTTCAAAACTTTCGCAGCGCTTCACACTTCGGACACACAACTACGACTTCACCTCGCGCCCACACTACCTACACACTGGCGAAACATCAAACAAGGCGTTACAAACTGGCAACCTACTACAGACCTTCTGAATAAATACTTCAACTTCAACGACTTCGACTTTCAATACGGAGAAAACTACTTGATGAGAACCACCCTTCGCTCACAATCAATTGGAGTCTAGTGAAGGGTGGCCACTCTCACATATATATACGTCAGTTATGCTTCTTCTCCCAAGTCTGACAATACGCCGTATACCCAGATACAGGCTATATTCGGTCTAGTTAGGTATGCGCTGAGCATGGTCAAATGAATGTGAGACATCGTATACTTCTCACTGTTATCTATTTTACCCATTATATATATTTCCGTTGTTTGTTATTATTAAAAAAATTAAAATAACTGTTATCAAAAATATGTTATACGATCGAAATATATTTTAATTGCAAAATATTAAATAATATAATAGCAAAATATATAATTGGAATAAGGAAATATATCATTTCCATAGGAAATGAGGAAAAATACAACATTGGAGAAAATTATGCCTAAAATACAGAAATAAATTTTGAAAAGAAGATTTAGCAAGATTAAGAAGATTAAAATTGAAGAATATTCAATCATTTCGTTTAGAAAGCTATATGATACTATTAGAATATCACCCGGTGTTGCCCAGGTGGCGTTCATGGCGGGTGTATGGCGATCGGTTACACGGTATTGAATTTGATGTGCTGCAGCGCAATCTAGTCCCAAGTTCCAACAAAGCGGATAGTGCGAAAATATTATTCGTGCTAAAATATCTATGTTAAACTATTTTTAAGCTATTGCATAGCTTTTATCGCGGGCCTAGGCCAGCGCGGCGACCGAATCAAGAAATTTCTCAACGAAAATTAATGATTTTAAACTGATATTTACGTCTAAACGAGTACTGCTTACGATTCGAAAAAATATATGTTAAACAAGAACATTTTCCTAATATTCTAAGCTTGGAAGGTTTTCGATTTTGTTTATATTACATAGTGTAATTAATTTGTGAAATTAGGTCTAACCGAACACAAAAACGACTACTACGCAAATACTATCAGGCTTATTATTATGAAACCTGCACCATTTTAAAGATAATTTAATTATCTATCTTTTTATCTACGATTTTTTCGAATAATCCGGTTTTTTTGCTTTATCGAATAAAAAATTCGTGCGCGGCGCTCTATCGGAAGACGTTTAAATTATTCCGAATCTTTGCTACCGCAGTCGCAAATGATTCGGAATGATTTCAACGTTTTCCGATAGAGCGCAGTTATCTGATATCAGAAAAAATAAAATAAATAAATAATTATAATTGCATAAGTTGTTAAAAGTGCTATGCAATAGCTTTACCGCGGCAGTCCCCTAGTGCCACACGTATTTTTATTACGATCGGTTGATGGTATCCGTATTCAAATACAATGTATACCAATTTTTATGACTATCATTTGAACGGTATAGAAATTGATGTGCTGCAGCGCCATCTAGTGGCGTGTTCATATAAAGTGATTAGGGTGAAAATATTATCCGTGACCAATATCTACCTATACCAATTTTCATAACGATCGGTTGAACGGTACAGATGTTGATGAGTTATAACAAAGCAGATAGCATAAAAATCCTCTACGTGAAAAAATACATATACTCCTACATAAGTACGTGCCAACTTTCATGGTGATCGGTCAAATTGTGTCGAAGTCTATTGAGCATAAATACCAACATTCATTTATATATATATATATATATACACTAGCTGATCCGTGCCCACTTCGTTGGGCGGTAAAACTTTTTACTTGTGATGAAATTATGAGTATGGTTGGGTTAGTACTGGGTGCTATGATTTATTTCCTGACTGCCAAAAGAAGGGTTATATTTTTACTGCATATGTATGTATGTATTTGCATGCCAATTTGACTATATTACAGTTATTTGTGAGTGTCTTCTTGTGAGTGTCTTATTTAATTTCAAAATCAAGTAAAAGAATTTTCAAAATCGGTCCAGTAGATCCAGAGATTACTTCCTACAACGTCACAAACGTTACCTCTTTATAATATTATTATAGATAATATATAGACTAGAAATTACAATTTCTATTCAATTTTGTTTTGTAGTTTTGCTAAAAGGAATATTTGAATTGACCTTATTCTCTGAAATCTAAGACAATTTATGATATTTTTGGATATTTTATATGTGATCTCATATAAATGAAATGTTTTATCATTTTTTGCATAAATATCCATATTTTATATATTATAAGGAGTTTAACTTCAATTTATTTTGTCCTTTTTTCGTACCTTTCCGTTTCAGCGTTTATAACCTATAGGTATGCCGTAGATTTGATCCAGTCATTTTTACGTTACTCGAAAGCAGCCAATCCGAGATGGATTCGCAGCGACATTTCCGTTTCTTCATGTTTCTCACCGAACTGCCGAGTATTTTTACTGCGGCAGGATATTAGACAATACGGCGAAGGGTTTAGACAGGCAATAGCGGAAAGGATTTATTTACACAGTCGTAAAGTGGTAACAGGACGTTTCTATCTCGTAGCTAGAGCGGTTGGCGAATAAAGTGGGTCTTGAAATATATCTCATCAAAACATGTTTATGGCGGTAACTATAATTCTGTGGATAGGTAAGCCATTACTTTTTATGGAAAAGCGCGGTTGAAAGCATCGGGAAATTGTAAATTTTATTCTTGTCAACTACATAAAATCGATGCTTTCGGGCTGTTGGTCGTGTGGACAGGCTTGGGTTGTGTTGTAAAAATATGTAACTTGGAAAATTGCCAAGAGAAGAAAAAAATCGGTTGTCTCACACCAAGACTTTCCCGGGAAATAGCCGAGTACTGATAGCCGAGTACTGAACGCTTAGTATATCATGCCCTCGCTGATGCAGTACTGAGCTATGCTCTCACTTCATTTGGTCGTACTTTTCACACATACATAGATAAAATATTTAATTTGCAACGTAGAATAATAAAACTGTTAATAAATAAAAATGTGTTAACACGATGTAAAAAGAACTATAACTTATTGTTTAACTCTTCATAAGTGAGTTAACCATTTTTGGTTAGACGCTTACAAATGCTAAAATTGTATCTAACCAATTTTGGTTAGGGCGCTCCGCGCTGTGTAAAATGCCAACTTTTTAAATATTTATTCATTATTATCTCAATTGTTTGACGAGATAAGGTTATAATATTTTATATTTCAAATTTCAATGCGATCATTTTACAGTTATTATTTTTACGATCCGTATAGTAGTTTAAAAGTTATGGTCGTTTTTCTCATGGCCATCGACTTCACGCGCAAAACTGTCCCGGGCAGAAGTGACGACTAAATTTTTACCCCGCGGCTATGCGACATATTACCTATAAAAAAATACATACTTACTAGCAATGGAGCATTTTAGAAATTCAGAATTTAAAATACCAATACAGTACAATAGGAATGTTAGAGAAAAAGTCCGTAAAAGATTTGAAGAACCAAGAGCGAACAACTACTACGGTGAAAGGACCTTAAAGGACCTCATTCCAAGAATCTTTAATTGTATCTGAGGAAGACTGTGTAAGCGTGAGCAAACAGATTTTTAAAAAGAGATTAAAAAGCTACCTGTTGGACGTTTATAGTAAAATTTGTGGTCATAATAATTTTTTTTTTTTTTTTAAATTTAATAACCATTTTTTAAAATACAGCTTTGTATAAAATCCAGCCAAGCCTAAGGCTTACCTGCTGGAGATTATGATAGGGTGACTTTCAGTGCAACTTTAGTGGCCATTTTGACCATTTAATAATATATCTGCTGCATTATCTGCTATATTGATAAGGAAGAGTCGGCACAGAAAGCCACCACCACCTTGATAATATTTACATAAAAAAATATAACGTACTTAATGCTAATAAAATAAAAACATGAATATTATTCGTATCATTCACACTTGTATTTCACTTTCACTTATTTTAAAGCTAACTATTTTTAATTCTTTTTTTTTGTTTTTTTTTGTAATTTTTTTAATTTTTTTTAAATTTAAAGGAATTTTGTTGAATAAATGAGGGATTAGCCAATTCAATCTTCTTTTGCCATAAAGGTTACGAAAAGGAGGGACGAGTAGCCGTTCATTTTGTATCTGTCTAGTGCTGTGTTTATGTTGGACATAATTTCGGAACTCGTCAGTCTCGAAATATTGAACTGTCAGTCTATAAATAAATAATGCATTAGCTGGTAATATATCACAATACTTGAAAAGTCCTATCTGGTCGTTTCTAAATTTGTTTCGAATCTTGTTTGGAACTATTATTTTTAAAATACGATGTTGTAGAGATGTGATGCGGTATATATAAGTTTTAAATGTGTTGCCGTAGGTTGTGATTCCATAAGCAATAATAGATTCAACCAGGGCAAAATACAGACTTCTCAGCTGATTGTATCTGAGAATGTATTTTAAGTGGTAGATTTTTATAATTATTTGTCTAAGTTTTTTGCAAATGTTATTAATGTGCACTTCCCAGTTGAATTTTTTATCAATCGTTAGTCCAAGGTACCTTTCAGCATCGACTTTTTTTATATGTTCACACCGACAGTCCGGTTGTGGATTATGTAGACAGTTATGCGTGTGAAATTTTATTGCAGAGCCACTTCCTCGTTCTCTTGCCTGCGATGACCTGATATGCATAACTTTAGTTTTTTCGGCATTGATTATCAGCCCATTGTTATGGGCCCATTCCTGTATCTTATTGAAATCGTGTTGCAATTTTTGAGAAGCCGTATTAATATCCGTGTCACACGCAAATAAAGAGGTGTCATCGGCGTAGGTATACATTTGGCAGTCGGAGGTACATTCGCTGATCCCGTTTGTGTACATGATGTACAGTATTGGGCCCCAAATGCTTCCCTGAGCAGTGCCTGATCGTACTATCTCCTCGCTACTAAATTTGTTATTAATTTTAACTACCATGTGTCTGTTGCTTAGGTAGTTTGTTAGCAGTCTCGATACATTTCCCCTTATTCCGGTTTCTTCAAAGACTTTCGGAAACTGACTGTGTTTTAAGGTATCAAATGCACGAGAAAAGTCTATTAAAAGCATGATCACATGTTTCTTATCATTTAGAGCTGTGTTTACACTATTTGCAAATTTAGATAGCAGCCCAGTAGTGCTTCTGCCTTTTAGAAAGCCGTGTTGATTGTCCGCGATGATGTCGTGATTTTGGAAGTATTTTTGTATTTTATCTCCGATGTACGCTTCGATAGCTTTGTCTATAGCGGATAAAATGGATATAGGCCTGTAATTACTACAATGTAGATGGTTTCCCTTCTTGTATATGGGTCTTATTATAGAGGTCTTTAACCCCTCTCCTCGCGGAGTAAAAATTCAGCTGTCCCATTCGCGCGCGACCTTTTCGCGCGCAAAATCGACGACCTTGATAAAAACGACCATAACTTGTAAACCACTATACGGATCATAAAAAGAAGAACTGTAAAATGATCGGATTGAAATTTGACATATAAAACATTATAACCTTATCTCGTAAATCAATTAAGATAATAATGGCGACAAATTACAAATTTGCACACGGCCTCCATCGTGTCGTCATCACTGGACCAAGTGGACGCCTGTCATTCCAGTGTATTAAAACTTGCATCCCCAAAAGGACGCCTTTCATTTGTCGGGTTAAGGCATCTGGAAATTGTCCCGTCTTTATACAGAGATTAATTAAACGACTTAGTACTGGACTGATTTCTGTGGTGACGTTTTTTTATATCCCTAATCCTGATGTTGTCTTTCCCGGGCGCTTTGTTGCTACTAAAAGATCGCAATATTCGCTCGATGTCCTCTGGTTTACTAATTGGTTGTGTTATGCATGTATTATTATTATTATTAGATATTGTAACGTGCCCCAAATCCTGTATGATCCTGACTTCTGGATAATATGAAAATACAATGTAAAAAATTTTGAGGTCCCGGGAAAAATGATGGAATAGTTAAGAAATGTTTCTCCTTATGAAAAGGCGGGCGCCATCCCGGGCCTCCTGGGAAAGGATTCGGAGAGTCACCAGCTATGCAGTACCTGACCACCGCCTAATCGAAGTACGCTGAGGGGAATACGTCACGTTTCGAGGATGCATCGACTAGCATCAGCTCAGGGCGTGGGCAACTCCTCGTGTGAAACGCGCGCAGATGTGAGAGCCTTCCTCAGAAGGGGTTAATGATATTTATACCATAGGTTAATGATATAGGTTAATGATTTAGGTTAATGATATTTATATCATAAATATATATGAAAGATGTGATATTAATAATGAAATAGCGTTATACTAACATATTACTGCATATATAGTTAAAATATATCTAATAAATTATAAATTCAGTTTAAGCAAACACCAAAAATATCAACAATAATAATAATAATAAATATAAGGGGTGACATGTCAATAAGTCAATCACGATAAAATAATAGTAAGATAAAATTGATTGCAATAATAGTTATTTATTTACATATAAGCCTCTTGAATTTAGTTTTTTTTCTTTGTAATTGTTTTTTAGGCAATGTGTTTTTTTAAGCAATTATTTTTAGTAGGTAGATTTTCACGTCAGTAGATGTGGTTTCGGTCCAACAAGGCATATGTTTAACAAATTTCTAGTATCTAAGTCCAATATTTCGAGATTGAAATAAATATTACTGGTGCGCCCAATTACCGTGCGGCCATTAACTGTGTGGAATGCACAGTTAGGCGGTGACGACTACAATGGACGAACCCGTCATCCCAAGCTGGTATAACGATTTGTGATCGTTCTTTCAGCCGTGGAATGAGAGTAGAAGACTTAGAGACAATACAAATCTACTGTCTAGATATGCCAACATGCCCGACATAGGCCAACGCCGACGAGGCACCGGGAAAGGTAACCATCGAGCAGGCTCGCTATATATTCGTCTGTAATTAAACATCAGGATACCTCTTTTCTGCCGACTGGTTACAGGTTGGAGGTTGCTTGCGCGGTATTTTCCCTTACGTAGCGGTGATACGGTGTCTACCGAATCTATCCGACCACGGAATCCTCTGCTCGGCTTTTTACTCGGTATCGGGTAGCCGAATGGTCTTTTCAAGAGTTACCCCCGCTGTATAGAAAATAATACTATTTCCAGACTCCTCCGGCTGTCAGTCGGAATGCACACTCTATTGGCTGACGCCGCACGGTGCTCAAACCAGGAGCGCCCAGGAGCGCCCGGTGGTTGACTTCTAGGGGAAACTGGCCCGCAGGCCAGAGTCTTACCCAGGCTCCCACTCCTGCGTGGAGGCCGCCGGATGTGGGTTGACCCGTGCGTTTGGCCTACCCTACACACATGGATCTTAGTGGCCTAACCTACCTTAGTGGCCTAGTATACCTACACGATAGCGACCAAACGATTCATCCGAATGAGTTGAAATTTGGCATTTAGGCATCATTTGGTCATGGCAACAGCTGAAAAGAAATCGGTTATGGTTAAAAACAAGAGGGGCGCTAGTCATACTTCAATCTCAATCTTGAAATATTGGACTTAGACTTGAAATTCGGTACATACACAGATGCTTTCTTGGTCCGAAACCACACTGTGAAATTTAGGTTAGAATATCTCATATACAAGTGACACAAATATTTTATAAGCTCTGCAATATTAAAGAAAATACTATTTTAAAATCTCGGAAACTACTACAAATATAGTATGAAATACTATTAAAATACTACTAAAATACTACTTTGGGGGAGGGGTGGACGCCCGGTGGAATGGGGTTAGGGGTGGCAGTGAGGGGGCGGGGGTAGGGGTATATCAGAATGGAGGGATTGCTAGGGAGGTTGGTGAGGGGAAGAAGGGGGCTGTCTAATTGCCGGAAAAGTCTTAGGGCGACCCAAACATTTTTTTATAGCAACTGTAGAAACATACTTTATGATGTACTTTTTAATTTTTCTATTTTAGGTAAAGCACGATATACACATTCCAGCAGCAATAAAACATATTTCTCTTCGGACCAGTAGCAAAAAAGAAAGCATACATACTTCAGCATATTCAGGCCACTACGTCAACGCCGCCTAACAAGGCCTAGGCCTGTACTAAGGCAGACGTATCAGAAATTTATTTTACCTGCGCACACTTTTGGCAACAATTTAAAGAAAAAACAAAACATATCAAATTTGTATTTAAAAGTATTGAAAAAATCATGAAAAATCAAGCAGAAAAATAGATTTGAGATGTCGGTTCTTTCTGTGCAACTTCTTTCTGATGGCCAGTTTGCGATTCATTTGGTGGGCTTAAATCACGGTTCAGCTCCCATCCGGTAGCCTCTTCGAAGTCGGACTTAACCTGAAGGGCCGCTGAAGTGTAACTGTAGACTGTTGGGACACTCTGGGACACTCTGGGGAACACTTCGGGTGGAATTGGGTGGTTTACGTACCGGGCTGTTTCAGCCAATCGCTGGCGCAATCTGACGAATAACCCGCGGAGTCTAAAGGCGTACGTTTCCTAAGAAGTGGTTGTTGACTTGGCGTAATCTATACTGAGAAACGATCCTTTAGCCAGCCAAAACTAAGTGAGCTTGACACGCAAAGACCTCCACGGATACGCGACAACTTCGCTCTGAAATACCGCTAACGTCAGGTAGAGGCCGAGCAAGTGACCTTGAGTCTGTGCCCAGACTGGAGGACGGATAAGTATGTCAAAAGCTTAGTGAGGGCGTGAGGTCGGCCCTCTGGTTTCACTTCTTAGTGCCTCGCGATAAGGCGTTGGGACTCTCACTGTCTAGTTGCTTATAAATAGGTGGTTGAGAGAAGGTTTTGTAGTGACTCATGATGATGAACGATATAACATTAAAATCAAAATCAACAAACATTTCTAATTCCAAGATTCAGTTGAGGTAATTTAACATGCAAAACTGTCTAATCGCCTGATGACTAATAACTAAAAAAAAAATAAAATAATTTCTTGGTTAAATGAGTCTTTCATACGCTGCAATTTATCAATGTATGGAAAAGAGTGTCTTTCACAATCGCAAGTATTAATTCACACGAGAAATACCCCACTTAACAGCAGATCTACGGATATGTAATCGCATATATTTAGCATATTTAATCACTCTCGTTTGACGTTATCAATGACGTTTTCAATTTACGTAATCTCTTCTTTTAACTTCTTTTTGACTAATTAAATAGTCTAAGCATTAAACATTTTGTTTATCCTACCACATGTACCTACTACGCCGAGGGAACAAATCACAAAGTTGGGCTCTGATCATATCGACAATATACATCAGAGAAACAAACCCTACAGTTTCATATTTTGTTTATACAAACTGTGGGTAATACATTTGCAGCTTTCAGGTTACACTGAAGCTCATTCATGAGTGTGTATACCGGTTATGTATTTAATAAGATACAGAGAACATGCATAATGGTTCATAGCGTCAAGATAAGGAGCATCCCTTTCGAGGTTTAATGATTGGCAGTGTGAAGCTGATAAATGTGAGATAGGATGCTAGAAATGGCCTGTATTCGTAGGGATAGGGGCGATCGATAAGTCATCTGGCGAGCTAGTCTACAGGGAAATGACTAACATTTCCATAGTTATGGCATAATTCGTTCTATCGCATCGAATTTTTTATCATATACATATATTTATTTATTTGAAGTATTATTGAGGAGCTTTAGAGAAAATCCAACTTCTTTGAATATTTAATATAGTACGTATATGTCCATAATAACTTATTTACATATGTAGTAAAATATTGCCGATATTGAAGATATATTAAAATATGAAACTATGTAAAACAAAGTAACTATTTATTATTGATTCCGTAGCCGGCGATTGGGGAAGGGGTCGACCTCGCCGCCAATACGCTGCTGTCGGTGCCGTTGGATCTCGTACTCCATTCACGATTCGCTTCCATTCTTGACGATTTTTTGCCACGTCTCGATAATATAAAATGAGATAGCTGGAATGAGATAGCCAAAATGAGATAGATATAATATTTTAAATATAAAATGAGATAGCTGGAAGTTTGCCTTTTAGCTGTCAAAAAAATGAAAAAATTTACATTATAAACATGATTAAAAAAATCTTTGACAGCTAAATCATGCTTACATATTTTTAATCATGATTCATGAATCATGATTCAAAATATGTATATCTGTGTGGGTAAGGAATTGTAACGGACCTTAAGTTCATTACATGCGATCAACAAATGCATCGATTTCCAGTGAAAGCCACAGACACAATTCAGCTATTATTTTGACTCGTGTAGCTATGAATCAGCACGATGAAACAATACTTTTACTCGGAATATTTTCGGATTGCATCATTTCACGGCCTATTTAAACCGGCGAAAAAGCAACCAAATTATCATTCCCCGAGCGATCACCTTCCCCCAAGGTTGCGACGGCATATCCAGTACCCCTCTTACGAGGTCGCTCAACGGATCCGGCTCCTTGGTTTCCTTTCCTTATTCTCCCTGAGTCTCGAATCATCAGTCTGTAATCCCACAGACTCGAACCGTGCCCAGTACAAGATACTAGGAGCACACGCACAATCACAATCACCTCATCCACTATTCCCACATAACCTCCGTCGCGCAACCCTCGCGTCTCGATAAAGTAATCCGGGCACTCGTTACTTCGACAAGCGTTATAACTGGCAATATTCAAACCTTCGATCAATAAATTCCTTCTACTTCGTTCAAAACCCCCTTTCAATACTGAGATAACTCGTAAGTTGATACCACCACCTCACACTGAACAATCTGGAGTCTTGTGAGGGGTGGTCCCTCACAGAATTAAGAACTGCTACAACCTACTCATTAACCTACTTAAAATGATATTTGTTATATATATTATGTATATTCCTATATATAATATTGATAAATATAGTATTTTCTGTAATAAATATAACTTTAAAAAAATATTTTAATACGCATTAAACAATATAATTCATTCATCGATAATATTATACATTCAAACAAATCAAATAGCGGAAAAATTAAAACAACGTTTTTATTCCATTGCGATCGTTTACTGTTTAAATTAAATGTTTTTTTATTTTGAGTTTAAGAAAGATATATACTTTTCAATTATAATAAGAATTACTTTTAGGATAATAGAATAGGATAACTTTTAATAAATATTAATAATTAAGTTTGTAATTAGTTATTATTTATAAAATGTTCGTAGTTAACACATTTTTTAACCGACTTCAAAAAAAAGACGAGGGTTTCAATTCGGTTGTATCTTTTTTTAATGTTTGTTAACACAGAACTCTACCATTTATGAATCGATTAGCCAAATCTTTTTTATTTGAAAGGATATTCTTTCAGATTAATCCCAATTTTATCAAAATCCTGTTCTGATGATGATATCCATGAGGAATTGAGGGAACTCCTCAAATATTAACTCCTATAATATGAAGTCAAAAATTTACATGTTGGTTCAATTCCGATGACAATGCATTTTTTTATGGTAAGCATCACCTGATTCTAGGCCATGGGTTGGCTCCCGACGAAGGAACTCCGCAATGGTCAACAGCACAGACACGAAATTTTGTATAATCATTCAATTATAATAGCCCGTTATAAATTTTACGAAGACAGGACTGCGGCACCCAGGGTTGGCTTCCAATGAGGGAAATCCTCAACGGTCAATAGCACAGACACAAAATTTTATATACGGATTCAATTATGATAGATTGTTATAAGTACAATCATGTATAATCATGACATGGCTGCTGCACTCTTTAAAAAAATGGAGTCGGTTTTTTTTTGTTGAAATGTCTATTATTATATTCATAAGTAAAATTTCATGTTCATTATCTTCTGTATCGTAATAGAGGATGGCGGTGAATGTTGATATAAATAACGTCTGGTTTAAAAAATAGAAAGATAAGTTATGAATTTCGATAAAAATAAGTAACCAGGAGCGTAGAAAAATATACTTTGAATTTGACTAACATGCTTTGAAGTAAAAGAAATCTCATATAAAATAAATAGTTGATTCGGGCGCTAATAATAGCGCTACTCTTTTTGCTTCCGTAAATCACTTCGCCTCCCATGCTGACCCAATCCCTAACGTGAACTATATCTGTTGTCGCTTTCTATTGCCTACTAGTGGTCGTCTAGGTCTAACCTCGGACACAGGCACTAACGAAGAAACCACTTTATCGAATTTGACGCTATTTTACTTCGCTTCTGCTGCGAATATGCCATTTGCATTCGGCTCTAAATTTAAAGTCTCGCTTTTCAATATAAGCAAATTGTGGGGTCGGAAGTGCGGTCGGATGGTCGCGAGCACGCGATTCTGCTCCCCGAGCACGTCTCCCGGACTGAAAAGGAACTCAATAAAGCCATTAATTTAGCGATAAATTATTCGGCGGCGATTCGCACCTAATTCCCAGGCTGTAATGAGCGCGGCCAAGGCGAAGGAGATCTTCATTTCGAGAGCTCTCTGCGAGAAAAAGTGCGCAGGATAAGCTTAATGCAGATAAGACTGTTTAGATTGCGGATTTATTGCTAAATTAGGGCTCTTGGCTCGTAGTAGCCCTGAATTTAATAAAGAAAGATATTTTTTAAAGTCTTCAACTACGTTTATTTGCAAGGATCTATAATCAATGACCTTTATTATGAAATAATAACACTGAGTTAGTTAGAAAGTTAAAACGCTCCCAGGCACAATGAGTTTTTCATTTCGAGAGCTACATGCGAGAAAAGTGCGCAGGATAAGCTTAATGCGGATAAGACTGCTTAGATTGCGGATTTATTGCTAAATTAGGGCTCTTGGCTTGTAGTAGCCCGAATTTAACAAAGAAATATATTTTGAAGTCTTTAACAACGTTTAAACCCGCTAGGCACTTAACATCCCTTTCGGGACATGTATGGCGGCCGCCTAAAATCCGAAACATCCCATACGGGATATCGCGCTCGCCGCTGCGAAAAATGCAATTTACGATTCGAAACGTCGTACTTTATGCTTTCTGACGGCTGAACGACATGGCCAAATAATCTTTAATTCGGCGGCCACCGGCGAATAAATCGAACTGCGATTTAAAAAGTCAGCATAGACGTCAAAACGGGCAGTCCATCGGCCAGCGCCGCGGCCGCGAATGGTTTCGCGGAATGGTGGTCTTGTGCAGTGTTTTGTGGATAACAGTGCATCGTTTACTGGATAACAGTGAGTAATTTCCATTTTTAAGTAGTTTAGGCATTAGGATTAGTCAATTGAGATAGTCCATTTGCTGTTTTTCACGAATTTTTAAAGAAAACACTTTGGCGACAACAAACGGCTCGCGAAAAAATGGTTGTTATTATTTTGTAATGTTTATGAAATATCCCGATATATTGCGAAATATGACGTAATGTCACTTTAATTTACTAACAAAATAAGTATTGTTTCATTTACATCCTAAGTTATCACATAATTAGGCGTATTTTGAAAATTATATCTTGTTTTGTAAAATGAATCGCGCAAAGAAACTTGTTTTGATAATTACTATGAGAGAATAAAGTGCGATTTTCCATAGTTTTTCGATGAAATGTGACTCTTTGGAGTATAGTAATTAGTTATTAGACATATAATAAGTCTATGACAAGACAATATAATTGAAAAAATCTAACGAATTTTATATTATGACCATTCAAAGTTTATTATTAAGTTCGGACGCGGAAACTCTCAAAACTTTAGATTTTTCTATAATATCAGACAAAGCTCAAAGTTCTGGTGTGATTTCTAAGAAGTGTGATGTAGTAATAAAGTTATTTTGAAAGAATTTCATATAAAAAAATACCATTAGTAGTCACAAATTAAAAATTAAAAAAATTTTTTTTTACGAGAATACATAAAATTTTTCTTGGCTGAATAAATAAATATTTTTGTATGCAAATAAGTAAAAAAAAATATCGTTTTGGTAAAGCATTTAATACAGAACATAACTTTATTTACAATTTTTGCATATTTTACGTATTTTGTGACAAAAAAATCGAAATGATTTTATAGGCGAGTTTTTTCAGTTTGCCAATTTTGTAATATTTATTCATTATTATCTTAATTGTTTTACGAGATAAGGTTATAATGTTTTATATGTCAAATTTCAATGCGATCATTTTTCTCTTTATCTTTTTTAAATCCGTTTAGTGGTTTAAAAGTGATGATCGTTTTTCTCAAGGCCGTTGACTCGCGTCGATGTTTTGCGCGAATATGTCGCGCGCAAAAGTGATAGGTGAGTTTTTACCTCGCAACGTGAGGGGTTTCAATGATATGTAATGAATGACCCTTATTGTGAAATGATAACACTGAGTTAGTTAGTGAGTTAGAACGCTCCCAGGGACAAGGAGATCTTCATTTCGAGAGTTCTCTTCGAGAAAAAGTGCGCAGGATAAACTTAAGGCAGATAAGACTGTTTAGATTGCGAAATTATTGCTGTATTAAGTTACTTGGCTCGTTTTAGCATTGCATTTAACAAGTACATATTTTTTTTTGGTCCTCAAACACGTTTATTTGCAATGACCTGTAAGCAATGACCTTTATTCTGAATTAATCCTATCACTGAGTTAGTTAGTGAGTTAGACCGAGCCCAGGGAGAAGGAGATCTTCATTTCGAGAGTTCTCTGCGAGAAAAAGTGCACGGGATAAACTTAACGTAGATAAGACTGTTCAGATTGCGAAATTATTGCTGTATCAAGGCATTTGGCTCGTTTTAGCATTAAATTTAACGAAAAATATATATTTTTTATGTCTTCAACTACTCTTTTTTGCAATGATCTGTAATCTATGACCCTTATTCTGAAATCCTAACACTGAGTTAGTTAGTGAGTTTGACCGCACCCAGAAAGAATAAGGACATCTTCATTTCGAGAGCTTTCTGCAAGTAAAAGTGCGCAGTATAAGCTTAATGCAAATAAGACTTATGATTGCGGATTTATTGCTATATTAGGGCTCTTGGCTCTTCATGGCCTTGAATTTAACTAAAACATATATTTTTTTAGATCTTCAACCACGTTTATTTGCAACGATCTGTAAGCAATGATCGTTATTCATTAACATTATAAATTTTCATTAATTCCTCAAGTCTGATTAATGTGAAATTTTGGACAAGTATGCAATAATTTGATAATATTAACCTAATATCCTGACCAGGAGCATCAGGATAAAAAGAAATAAATACTGATTTTTATGGGTTAGACAAATACCCAACCATATAATGACTAAAGAAAATGGCCCTTTTTATTAATAAAATGAAAGTTACAAAAATAAAAAGACAAAAATAAGAAAAATGTAGTTTAAGAAACCAAAAAAATGTGGAATAAAAAGCAAAAATTAATTTTGAAATATAAAGATATTGTTTAAAGGCGATAGAAAGTACTTTAAGTTAATAAAGATAAATGATTTTAAATAAGCGTAAAATCAAAACGAAGTAATGGACAAAAAAAAGCGCTGTGTGATTGAAATCCATTGTTATAAATATTTCATTGACAGCAATTTGTAAACATAGAGTTATTATAAATAAAAGTAGATAGCCTAACGCTTTTTTTGAATTAAAATTATTTTTTTTTGTCAATCAATTTATTTTCATTTTGAACTTATTCATAATCATTTATATTGAGTTAGGGTACTTTTTATCGCTGTTCAACAATATTTTTATATTTCGAATTTATTTTTTACATTTTAGTTCACATAGATATTATTGCGTGATTCTTTATATTTTAAGCTATAATTTTATTTTTCCTAATTCCAGCGTTGATTAATCGACTTCTTGAGAAGTTTTTGTGAGTCGAGTTGTAACGGGTTGCCATTCCTGTTTAGTAAGCATGTATGAGAACAGAGCTGCTTTCTGACAGAATTAGTGCGAACAGATCCCTGTAGTTTGTTACCTAGTCTTTGACCAAAAAGTGGGAAGGAGAAAAGATAAGTGTATCCCTAGTGCGGATACATGCCTAGGCGCCAGACTGAAAGCTCTATGCTACTAATTCTGAGTTCAGAGCGATCCTAGAATGAACATGTAATGCCGAGACAAAGTAGAATTAACTGGGATCGGTTAAAGTAGCGTTGACACTATTGCTTTTTCTGTCCCGTAGGCAAGTAGTTTGTGCGCACTATAGGGCATATAGTAACTACGGGTAGAATTCTAAATAGAGTTTGGCAGCATAATAATTATCCACGACTTGAATGGGGCAAAAATCGATTATTGTACATTTTATGACGTTTTGACATCTAAAATTTCACTAAACTCCGAGCAAAAATGTTAGCATTCGGAGGCTGAATTTATTTAAAACCAATTTTGTGAAGTCTCTTTTACTTTCCTGACGACCTATCGGAAAGGAAAGTATTGTGATCGCGCTAAAAAAAAATTTTGAGATGAAGATGGGAATATATATTTTGAGACTCCCTGAGACGATTGAGACTATTTCCAGACCGATCTCTGTCTGTATGTATGTCTGTATGTCTGTCTGTATGTATGTATTCTTCCACGATAGCGCCCAGACGCTTAATCGGATTGAGCTGAAATTTGGTATATAAGCTTCTGTTAACCGTCGGAGGAACCCATTAGTTTTTGGAGTCCCTACGCCCTACGGTTGTGGTACCTCCCATACAAATTTGGGGTTCCCGGCGAAAAAATTGTTTCCGCGATAGCGCCCAGACGCTTAATCTGTCTAAGTTAAAATTTGGCATAGAATCTTCTGTTAACCATCGGAAGAACCTATTAGTTTTTGGGGTACTTACGACCAACGTTTGGGGTACCTGCCATACAAATTTGGGGTACTAGAGTAAAAAATGTCGCTGTTTTTTCGCACCTCCCCGGATACTAGTCAGGAAAGTCTTGGGGTGACACAACCGATTTTTTTTTCATTTTATGCATTATTCAAAAATCAATTTACAAAAAATCTTTCTCCTAATACAAAACATTTTTCCAGAAGTTTACAAATTTAAACCTCGCTCAGAAAAGACATCCATCTCTTTGACATATTATGGTTAACCACCTCACTAGGAATTAACTTGTGCTGGAGTAATACTAATATAGTTAGTTAATGTATGTAGAGACAGCGTTACTATTATCTGGCACTAGAATAAAATTAAAAACAATAGTGAAATTAAAATTAATATTATAATCTATAAAATTATATTTAATTCCTATATATTACAATGATACTTCTATAGATATAATGTATACCTATTATGTTATAGAGATATATATAATACTGTTATTAATAAATACTTATATATAACATGGTAATAAAATATAATAAATAATTATATGAATTCAGGCATTCAATTTATTTAAGAAACATGACAATTCAGAAACTGAGTATTTAATATATCACAGAAGTATAGCTATTAAAAATTAGGAATTAACGTTCACATTTTAGCCGAAGTTTGTATAATACTTATAATATAAATAAGTAGGGCCATGATCATACAAGAGCCCTCAATAATTCCTCGCAGTCTTCCCTGAATTTATTTAGAAGCCAAGTTACCACTAGCCTTCAAAATGTAAGGTAAGGAACGTCGGTCGTTGGTACGTCCATTGTCAGTTTATTGTATAGCCTCGGAAATGTATTATGTCTTTTTCCGAACGTCGTGTTCGTTTTAATTTCGGTTGTCTGTATCGATTTCTGGTTCTATGTCTGTGATCTCGAAGTTTAAATGCGATTCACAGCTCAAATATTTGATATGATTTGCATTTAAATTGTGTTGCTACCATTTTATATTAGGCAATAATCACGATTGTATGGAAGCGCGGTCGACTGATGATGTCATGATGATTATTTTGTAAGTACGATTTAATGAGTGAATTGGCCACTCCTCTAATTCCATAAGGGTTTAGCTTGTCTACCAAGGTATTGATATGTATACAGTCGAATGCTTTGCTTAGATCGCAGAACAGTCCTACTGAAAGCATATTCTTGTTTCGACTATTCTCAATCGTGAAACATGCAGACAGCACGGCTGCCATATTGACTGTCTGAAATGACCCCAAATTTTTCATGGAAACCATTTACTCGTTTTTCGATGACCTTCTCCAAAAATTTTGAGAAATTACTCAGCGGGGCTACGGGTCGATAATTTTCTACGCTCGTGGGATCGCCCTTTTTATATATCGGTGTAATCTTGGCTACTTTATGACAATCTGGAAATATTCCCTCTGAAAAGTTTAAATTGTAAAGATATGTTAGACAGGGTGCCAGTACACGTTTATGGATTTTAATTACGTTAACAAGTATGTCATCGAGACTAGTTGATTTTTTGTTCTTTGGAGAGTCGATACATTTTTCTATTTCTTGATTGTTGATCGATAGTTTGATCCCTATTAAATGTAGTTTATGTAGAACTCTTTGGATGCTTTCTATTTTTATAATTTTATGAGTAATTTGAAATGTAATTTTGTTTGTAGAAATACCACTAGATATATAACTTCCATACCCAGATCGGGTTTTTGAGAATAAATTATTCTTATTCTTATTCTGACCTCTTTATTATACGGAATACCGATAAGTTGGCCTTATCGTCGCTCTTAATTTAATCATAATCTTAATAATGTTTATTTTTTAAAAAAGACTAGGTATCTACAATAATCATATAGGTATACATAATCTGACAGATATGTATACCTATATGATTGTTGTAGATACCTAGTCATAGATATACATAATCTGGTAAAAATTTATGTACATATTAGAACATAACTACATACATAGCAGCATAATAATATTGTCACATTACATTCCAAAATGATGTGCCTCCAGATACAAATTAACTTTTATTTTTCCATTACTACTCTTAAATTTCGAGTAGTTATCACCTACAAACCATCATCTTTTATAAATAGATGCATCATTTTCCGTTTTCAAGACAATTATGACGTTTAAAACAATACCCAAATTGAAATGTCAAATGTGATATAATATCTATGTCCAATAACGTTCTTAGCCCGACAAAGATTAGGTATGGTAAAAATCGTCAAAAAAAGGAGACTTGAAAAAACACTTATTACTATTTTAAATATTTATTTTACATATACATTCAAATGCATGAGCACAACAGAAAATTAATTGACAATTTAGACAATGCAGTTATATGCTTTTAAAGTTATATACACATCTGTCTGAGCCTAGGTTACATAGCGCATACATTAAACTCAAATGATTATCTTTCAATTGTGCTAAGTAAATAGCAGCCGAGCCCGCCTTACTAAGCCCCCTTGTGTTAAGGCGAGCTCACTTCGGGAGTCCCAGTAGAGTGCCACGGCTGTGTCAAAGAAAGTTCTAAGATAACATTTTTTTAATTATTTTTATTTTAATCAAAATCATTATTATTATTATTATTTCTTTATTTTACTTTATTCCCTTTTTTCAGTATTTTAATCATAATATATAAATATAATGTCAAATGGAATAGCAGCATAAAAAAGTGGCAATCATATCAAATTAAAAGACGCAACTAAAAGAAACAAAAAAAATGCCATTTTTAAAACATAACAAAACAAAAAAAAATGTAGAAAAAAATAAAAAAAATAATGTAGAATGAGGAACTAATTAAATGCCAACAAAATTCGGAAATGTATTTAGTATGTATTAATATTGTAAAAAGATATTTATTAATATTGTAAAAAGCAACAATAGAAAATTTGACTTCGGTAAATTTATCCAACACTATTGTATTCATCTTTCTTGTTTATTTCGGAAGTGCCCTAAACGTAATATACGATTAATATCTAGACTACAAACGATTCAGCATAGTTTTAGAACTCACGTGTACATATAGAAACAAACAACTTATAGAAAGCACGTGTGCATGACCATTTTCTTATTATAAAGCTTCACCTCTTCGTAACGTTGTTTTAAATAGCCGCTCTAATTAAAACTATTTGAAACATTGTGTGACGTCACCGGTTATCCAATCTGGTTTCACATATTAACCTAAACAATGTCCCGACAATTAGGGTAGTTTTTTTATATCACAAATTCGATAGAATTCTAGCGAATATCGAGACAAGAGACCTTCTTCAAATTAAAGGATCTAAAACTAGAATCCGCATATTTTAACTACTGACGCAGAACAAGTATAGCACCCCACTAATTTGGAATTTCAACTTAAATAAAAGTTCAAATTGGCCAGTGTTAAAAAATCGGTTGTGTCACCCCAAGACTTTCCCGGTAAGTAGCTGGTACCTTATTTATAATTTTTTTGGAGTACTTTAGTTATGTTTTCATACTATATTTGTAGTATTTTTTGTGATAAAAAATGGTATTTTTCAAATATTTTTTAAATTGTGGCGGACTCGAAATATTATTTGTGTCGCTTGTAATCCCTTGTTGGGTCAAATTCACAATGTGATTTCGGCCCAACAAGGCACCTGTGTAACGAATTTTAAATATCTGGGTGCGATATTTCGAGATTAAAGTATGACTAGCGCCCTCTTTGGTGGAGCGATTTCAACCACTATCTTTTAGCTCTTGCCATGACCAAATGATCGAATGAAGTATTTAGGCGTCATCGTGGAGGAATACACAGACAGACACACAAAAAGTGTTTAGTCTGGAAATGGTCTTAATCGTTCCGGTTGGGGGGGGGGGGTGAGGGGGGTGGAGGGGGGGGGGTCAAAATGTATATATCCGTCTTCATCCCGTCTTCATTCCCTCCTCATCGGTTGGAAGGCCGGCAAAGTAAAATGATAATTACTTACATAGTGAAAGATCTTATACACTGCAAAAAATATTGGATTGATTCTTACATTACCATCTTGTTATTACGGTCTTATAGAGAATAACGGTGTTTCAATCGTAATTTTGTTGATTAACAGGGATTTTTTACTTTGTAACTCCATTACTCAATTATATGTATAAACATTTTCCTTACCGTTAATATGGAAATAGCAGTATACTGCAGTTTAAACGTGATTCGTATGTCCGATTATAACCGTACGTAGGTATACTACTACATGCTGTCATGTTAGAAGCGAAATCCCAAGGTCGCGACATAATGAAATAACATTTAAATTTAAAATTACGACACAGAAACTACCGTTACGCCAATACCGTTACGCGTCATTAATTCATACGTATGGACCACAGTCCACTAGTTATATATGTGATTCTTGTTGAAACATACGTATTTTCGTTTATTACATCGTTATATTTTTCTCAGTGTACATATTCATAATATTTTATGATTTTTAAATAGTTACAAATAGATATTGCAATTTGATTTCTTTTGTGTCTTTTTAAAATCCTAACAAACGTGTTCACAGGTAAAATAATTTTCCATTTCCAACTTAATACAGACCTAGGCCTAGTTAGGCGGCTTTAAATGAGTGGTCAAGATGATACATTGTGCTTTCTTTTTAGCTACTGCTCCAAACGCAAATATTTTGTAATTCTGCAAGAATATTTATATCGTGCATTAATTTCAATAAATAAATTGATTACACTGTCCGACGACACACATATTTTTTAATACAGCAGTGTGTTCTAGTTGGGGAGCCAGCGACAAAAAAGTGCAAGAGTTTTGTAAAAGCTGATACTTACAGATCAGACAGTATATTGACCATAGACTGCCGGGGTAGAGTCAGCAGGCTAAATTTCGTGATAACTGGCGCTGGGGTACTAAGAAAGGTATACTTATAATTAATACCCCCAAAGTGTTTTGAAAAAGCTGAAAATTCATCAGTAGACAGTGGATGCAATAAAGAACTCAAAACAAATGGTCAGACTGCTTAACAATAGAAGGCGTGACGTCAGCATTGGTCGATATCCTGAACGCCAGGCAAGAGGACTCTATTTAATTAAGGTGTGGTGAGCGCTGAACAGCCACAGTGGAAATAGATCGACTAAGTCACAATATGCACGGCACACAAAACCTCGAATTTGTATAATTTTATATTATTTTATTTTATTTTGTTTTATTTTCTTAAGGATAACTTACAGCCAATAATTATGTAGTGAACAAAAATAGGAAGCTTAGAGCCATTTATAAGTTACCACTGATAATAAAAATAATAATAACGTGAATTTAGAACTGATATTAAGCATAAAGAAGATATTAAACAAGAAGATACTAAATTGTACAGTAGAAAACATGTTGACAACTGTAATACAAGAAGAAAATGCTAAGCCTGGTCATCACAAAATCGCCCTACAACCTGCTTCCTTATAGTATCTATATTCGTGAAAAAGGGGTCAATATCAATGTCAGCATTCAGGGTGTTGAAAGTTTCGCATACCCTTATAAAATAATAATTACGCCTGTATTTGGTTTTAAAGCCAGGTACAAGAAGGAGTACCCTATTTCTAAGTGCCCGGCTAGGAGTGCGGAGAGATATTTTAGATAGTAGTTCAGGACAATCAATCGAGCCATTTAAAATTCGTAGACAAAATTTACGGATAGACGAGTAATACGCGTGCGAAACGTTCGCGTTCGCGCCAGTGAATCTTGGACTATTATTCCGAGCCGTCCCGCGGGCGCCCGTATGGCAATTTAAGGCGCGAGACAAACACAACGGACGCAGACGGGATGCTGACCCATTTTTTTTAATATACGGTGTCTGCGCCCCGTTCTTTCTTTATGTTTTGTGTCGCGTCATTTCTTTGCATCTTGTATGAAAGTTTTTAAAACGGAGTCCGAGTCTTACGTCCGTTCTGTGTGGCTTGCGCCTAAAACCGCAGATCGGTGAGCATGTGAATGGTGCGTAATTATAATAAAACCTGTGTAGGTGCAAGGTTTTGCGACTGGGGTAGGCAGTACTTTTATGCCCATATGCCGTGCACGCCACCTTCTGCATCTTGGCCCCTAATCCTACCATTGATTATATAACGTATTAGATTGCTCAGCGTCGTACTACAATTTGGCAACTAGGATTTTACCACGAAACGCAATGTATAGATGGCACTAATGGTTCCAAAAAATGATTAATCTTCTCTTTAATATATGTTGATGCAATAAAAACTCGAAACAAAAAATCAGACTGCTTATCAATAGAACGCGTAGCGTCAGCATTACTCCATACATGTCCCAAAAATTAAGTCCCTGCAAATACGCCGATACATATTTGTCGGTAACTATTACGGATCGGTTTAATGTGCCGCGCAATAATGGAGTTCATTTTTGTGATATGTATGGAAAAATGCTAACGCCACTGTCCAATTTCAGCTTTTGCCGAAACTCTTTAGGGGTACTAATTGAAATTACATCTTTCCTAGTACTCCAGCGCCATGTGTCCCGGAGTCTGGCCTGCTGACTCTACCCCAGCATTCTTTGGCCAAAATATTGTCTGATCTGATAGTATCAGCTTTTACAAAACTTTTAAACTTTTATGTCGCTGCCTCTTGGCCTATTCTGATATAGGTGGATAGTTGGTTTGACACGGTTTTCGCGGAGGAGCCGCACGGAGCAAGTCGAGTGGTCGTCAAGAGGCCCTTTAGTCCCGCCCATCCCGTCGACCTCAAAGCTATTGCAGCGTCTGCAAACAAGTCTCCGTCCGCCTCTCTCTTCAATTTCCTCCGACCACGTCACTCGACGACGGCTAATATTCTCCCGTATTTACCCCAATGCAAATATGGCGTATTTTATATGGAAGAGAATTCATTGTTGCCTAGTAGAGATTAACGATTTTAACCGCCCTACTTTTGGGTTATTTTTAAAGAGTAGGAAAAAATCGTAGGGTTGTTTTCGTTAGATTTCCTAATAACAATACTTGTTTACAATATTCTTTTTTTTTACACAATAAACCCATTTAACAGCCTTGTTTTTATTTAGAGTCGTAAGTACAAGTTGACTTATCATGTACGCTTTGTGGGTTTCGGTTTTTTTTCTATTTTTGTACTTGGACGTACGGGATACGGCTTCTTGCGTTCGGTCGATAATATAGCGGACGTATCACGCACGTTCGTATATGTACGGCAGTTAATCTGCGTTGAAACTTGTTCCATCAGCATGAGCTTATCCTTCAATTAATCAACCACTGCTTCATGTTTTACTTTCGCAGCAGAGGAACGTATTCTGAACGCACTTCTGTGTGTATGTCTATCTGTGTATATTCCTCGACAACGGCGCCCAAACGCTTCATCCGATTAAGCTGAATTTGACATGCAGGCATAATATAGTCATGATTAAAGGCACTGATACATCTCCAGACGTTTCCAAGCCGACTGACAAAGAATTCAGTGAATTGACGAGAGGCAGGAGAATTGGCGTGAAGCAGACAAACGCATAGAATTAGTGTTCCGTTGTATCTCAATTCCTTTCCCGGCAGAGGGAAAGAATTGTAAACGCCCTCCTGTGTTTCTGTGTGTATGTGTTTGTCTGTATTCCTCCACGACAGCACCCAAACACTTCATCCGATTGAGCTGAAATTTGACAAGCAGGCATCATTCGGTCAGTTTAAGAGATTAAAAGATTGTAGTTGAAATCGGTCCACCAGAGAGCGCGCTGATCATTATTCAATCTCGAAATATTGCTATTAAAGACTTAAAATTCAGTACACAGATGAATTATTGGACGGAAATCACATTGTAAAATATTAGTTGGAATATCTCTTATAGAAATAAATATTTTGGAAAAATACCATTTAAATACCACGAGAAATACTACAAATATAGTACGAAAATATAACTAAAATACTACGAAAATATTACTAAAATACTACGAAAATATTACTATTCTATAATATTAAAAATCATGAGATGACTCATGATTTTTATCATGACATGATTTTTATCGGTTCAAATCATGAGATGACTCATGATTTTTATCATGATCATTCGATCATTCGATTCATGATACATGTCTGGATGGGCGGGCCTAAAGGGCGGAGAGGACCGCGCAAGCGACCTCGATCTCGTAACCAGTCGAGTGACCGGAGTAATCTGGTCGCAACTGGAAGTAAGGGCGTGAGTGTAAGTCCACTGGGTAACATACCTGGTTATCTCGCGGATAAGGCGTTGGCCTCTTACGGCCATGTGGCGGAGCTTGACGGTGGACTGTTTTTGTCCCAAGTCTTCTGCGTTCACTTCACTGGAGATTGAACGAACATTTCGTTAAAACTTCCTCGTGTGACGGGTTCGTCTGTTGTAGTTGACAACTCTAGCTGATGTTCAGGACGCCGTTTTTTGGGCTACTGAATAAAAGAGGAGAATAATCAATGTTTGGAACTAATAGTGACATCAATCGTGCCATCACGTTGCGGTTCATATTAAAACATAGTACGGCATTGAGCAATCGAATACCCTATACAGGTGAGTTATAATTGACCGGCATTCTTCAAGGGGGTGAATCAGTACGAGTAACTTAGTAACTTTAACAAAAAAAAAATGTTTTTTTTAAAATTTAAAAATTTGAAGAACTTGACTGTTAAATAAAAGTTTATCAGGCGTTTGAGCGCGCTGCGCCATCTATCGAGAGGTAAAACAACTCTAATAACTCTAACAACTCAACAATTAGCGATAAGTTACATACCTATAGATATCGCATCGTGCTCAGCTCTTTTTATACTATATTTCAGAAAAAAATAATTTTATAAAAATGTTTTTTTTTGTTTGACCTACAAATTTTTATCAACAGTTGCCAACCTGCACGTACTGATTTACCCCCTTCGGTTAATTAAAACTCAACCTGTATAATCAATAGTGTTACTAATTTAACAGCATTTTAACCTATTTGTTGTGTTTGAGGGGGTGTAATAAAGATATAATTTTTAATATGATCGTAGACATGTTAAAATGAAGTGTAACTTGCGCGGACACAACTTGTTTATTTTTGGAAATATATAAGCATTATGAAGGAAGCGGGGGAGGATGAAAAATTATAAATTTTGGATCTTATTAGCATCTATTGAGATTGTTATTGTTATTATGTGATTCCGTTTCACGATGGTGACCGTTTAATTGTTTCTAATACACTTAAGAATAATACTTTATGTGAGAGAAAGTAGGATAAAAGGTATGTTTCAAAAACTACTCAACTAGGATAATACCCGTACTACAAAAGATTCTTTTCTTTTGCGGTATTTTTTTTTCCATGCGAACGTAATTTTATACTGAAATTAAAATCTTTGATAATATTTTTCGTATCATACATAATATATTATGCTATATATTTCATCTTCTTATGGTGCCTCTCCAACTAGCGAAGGTTAGTAGTCAGCACTGCATACTTCTTTTTATCCTTCGCCTAGCAAAACAATTCGGCTACACTCGTAATCCTGGTCCATTGTCAAATGTTCCTCAAACAAGAATTGCGTCTATGGCCAGGCTTCTCTTTCTTGCAACTTTTGCCTCATAATTTCCTGCAACATTGCAGGAGTTCGTACCTGTTATGACCGAGGTATGCAGATTTGAGCTGTTCGATGGTCTGCCAAAGCTTGCATTTTTGGCCGACACGCCGTAAAACTTCCTCATTGGTGACTTTGTGATATCCAAGATATTGACATCATGCGACATCTCGAATGCTTGTATACGGTTTCTAAGATCTTCCTTACAAAGTGCATCAACAAGGTAGGGGTTAATATCCACATGTATTACAACATTTTCGCCTAATACCCAACTATAGTTATTATATCATAATGCAAAGTGTCACTTGTAATTCAAGTTCAACGCAGCGATCCGGGTTGCTATATTTTCAAAGTTGATTCCCAAGGAAGCCGAATATCAAATTAACCGAATATATTACTTTAATATCGCAAAATATGCGACCGCTTGGGATGAGTCTGGCCGAGATGAGTATCTCCTCTAGGCGGGTATGCATAATCCGAAAAACGTATCTAATATATTCAGGGCTTAATTTGGACAGCCCTTGCGCGATCGCGGCGTTGCCATATTTACATACGAATAGGACGTCGAAATTTGCAAACTCTGCCACAACTGCGACGTTGCCGGGTCTATGAAGGGACCAATCGAGAAAACTAGCGGTTTCAACCACTGACGTATAAATACGATATAAAATTTTTGAATGGATAAGAAAAACTCGATTGTGTCACTCCAAGACTTTCCCGGAAAGTAGCCAGGGACTGAATAATAATTTCATAAATAAAGTTTTGTTTTTACTCGTTTTTGTAAAATTTCACAATTGTCGGGTTTTATTGTGAAAAAGAGTTCTCATGAGTTTTTTTAACTTAAAGTTTATTTAACGCTATGCCACTTCTGGCCTGTCAAATACTGCCACTTCCGGTTGAGGGACCATTGGTTCCACGATATATGATCAGTGTCCACGATGGCCCGAGAGATTTTGCTCACTCGCGCTGGGAGACTAAGAACTGGGCAAAAAGTAAAAGGATCCGCGGAAGAGGGGCGCCAGTTTTGCATGCGGCAAACTTGCACAAATGTCACTTTTGACAGCTCCAAATTTATTGAGGGCAGATTTGCAGGAGGCAACCTTGCAGGCGGCAACCTTGCAGACGGCAACCTTCAGTACAGTTTTTAAGTTTTTCTGTTAGGTTAGGTTAGTTTAGGTTTTTCTTTCCCTAAAATCGAAGTGACATTAATTACCGACATCCTTGTAGTGGATGACTTTTATACATCAAACTAAACATTAAAAAAAATGTTTTAAGTTTTTCTGTTAGGTTAGGTTAGGTCATTTTGACATTTGCAAAACTGCCTTCTGCAAGATTATACGAAAATCTCTTACAGCCAACCCTACTATGATGTATTTATATGTATGTGTCCATGTAACATGTGCGTAAGTGTGTGTATTAATATTGCATTCGATCGACAGAATTGAAAATGCAATTCCGTTAATGTTATCCCAACGGAAAATGGTGACCCAGCCGGGAATCGAACCCGGGACCTTAAAATGTAAGATCAGGCGACCTAACCACTATGCCACCGGGCCATCTGTCCGGGACCAAAGTCAATTAGCAATTGCCAGAAAATCTTATTAAAATGCGACGCAACGCAATGAAATTTTGAATTTCGAACGAGCTTCATCTCATTCAATTTAAAAATAGAATTCCAAACGTGGGTCGCCGTCAGCATTAGAATTCAAATTTCGAACAATCCAAACATCGCGAGCCTCGACGTTTAAGGGCCTTCCTATTTAATTATTGTATGGCGGATTTTAAATATTATGTGTGTGGCTTGTATATGAGATATACGAGATATTGTATATGAGACTGTAATCATAAATTTGTTGGCGTTAAAAATGTTTCACCGAAGTGATCATTAATTTAATCATTTGTAAATAAGTTTGCATCAATTGCCTTTACTGTGGGCATAAAATTGTAGCGAACAATATGTGTTGCATTTCATGTCCTTAAATTCCTAATTATCCTACGTCCCATTCCATCCTCTCCTATTCTTCGCTCTTTGCCAATATTCGAAATCCTAATTATATTTAAAAAATGGCATTTTTAATACTTGATTAATTTTTGTTATGTAATAAGTTTTTTTTTGTTAATTTTTCTATCTTGGCACCTAAATTATTACACATCCACGAAGGTTGGCTGTAAGAGACTGTATTTTAGGCAATAAGTCCGCCTTTTGTATGTTTTTGTTTTTTAAAATGCGCAATAAACAATCTCTATCTATCTATCTATCTATCTTATTTATTTATTTATTTATTTGCATCTATTGTTATAAAATATATACAAAAAAACAAGAACACACAAATTAAAAATTAAAACTGTAAATAGACAAAGACTATGAAATAAAGCTACAAACGCTGCAAATTAGGGGTATCCTCAGAATATCTCTTATCCTGGTTTTCAGGACACACCTATTAATTATTGGTACATACATATATGATTTTAAAATAAAATAACCAAATCAAATAAATCTTAAAATAAAAAATCCAAATAATCATAATCAAATTAATACACAAATCGAAATAATTAAAATCAAAATATTTAACATCAAATGATATTAAAAGAAAATAACGTAATTACATAAATTTAAAAATCTACATATATCAAAGATAAATAATACATATATATCAAACAATAAATCAAAGATAATCAAAATCAAAATATTTAACATCAAATAATCACGTTACAAATTAATAAATAAACGAAGACAATAGTAATAATCCAATTAGCAAATAGTTATTTTAAAATAAAATCAAATTAGGACATCTAAATATCTTTCTTTAATAATAAACTTTTAAAGTGGTCCTTAAATACTGCAATTGATTTCGATCGCAAAGCCATTCCCAACCGATTCCATACAACCGCAGAATAATACGAAAAGCTGCACTGGAAATGTGTAGTTTTGTGCTTGGGTATTATAGCAAGTTGTTGACGTGCCCGTGTTGAATGGACATGCCGGTTACGGGACCACGTCATAATCGAGTAAAGATATCGCGACTGTTGGTTGCGTACTACCTTGAGTACAAGGGTCGCAAGATGGAGCTGCCTTCTTTTACTCATACTCCACATGGAAGCTTTCGCAAGGAATGATGACACATGATGACGTGTAGGAATCCTAACCTGTGTTGCACCAAATGAAGTCACTTGGAAGCAATTATTGTAATATTGTATGTACGACAGAAAATGCTTAGAATCTGGCGTATTTCCAGACACCAACGATGCTAATGGTTCTGGCGGTGGAACCAATGTGTCAAACTCATTTTACACACTGCGAGTCACAAACCGAGTGGTTCGTGGTGGTACTTCTCCAATTTGCACGCATTCATAATCGCTGTACTGTATCGCCAGATCATCATTGAATGTCTCTCTGTATGTGTTTTATCTTAAATTCAATCGTATTCGTACTGCAACATTACGGATCCGTGCCGCTTCATTCAATTCTTGGCGATGCTCATCGCTTTCAGTTACTCGAAACTCTCTTTGTCGCCTTGCTCGAGCGGTCACCTTGCTGAAATTGGAGCATCTGCGCAAGGGCATAACTGTGAAAAATTATTGCAAAACCTGAAAAAACGTTCACAAATTACACAGATTCAGTTAATTCAGTTGATTTACCTCCAGAATCACGAAAATGCCATCAAAAATTCGTAAAATTCAAATTAACCCTTCGGCTACGTAACGAGCAAATATGGTTGCGCATCAGAACACTGTTAACTACGTAACGACCAATATTGACGTCTTACTCCCGGAGCGCACGGATGCTTATCCACGAGATAGCCAGGTATGTTACCCAGCGGGCTTACACTCACGACCTTACTTCCAATTGCGACCAGATTACTCCGGTCGCTCGATTGGTTACGAACCAGTCGGGAGGAAGGAGGTATCCTGATGGTTAATTCCAGACGGAGATATCCTTTCAAACTGGTAGTCAGGGGGTGAAGCTGCCGGCTGGTTACCTTTTCCCGGCGACTCGCCGTAAGGCGTTGGTCTCTGACGTGCGTGTTGGCCTAGCTAGACAGTAGATTTATTTTATCTCTAAGTCTTCTACGCTCATCTCACGGCACAAAGAACCATCTCATACTAGCCTGGGGTGACAGGTATGCCAATTGTCATCGACACCGCCCCACTATTTGATATTATAAATATAATAAATCCAATTTACAGAATAGACTGTTGCACTCGTTGCCGTTGTCTAGGGTAAGCTCTGTCCAGTCCAGTCCAGTCCCATCTACCTTGGACAACGGTAGTTGTAACATCGCCGAAACATCGGGTGCTACATAATACTCGCGGTAAATTCGTTTCATCATATAGGGTTTATAAATAAGGGCGGGTCGATGTTAACAGTCTGTGGCGGCCATGTTGTTTTGCGGCATCTGTCAAATCTGTTGTCAGACACTGTTTCCCAATCACTATGGCAAGTTTCACGATTGAGCAGCACGATTAAATTTTATTATCGAATTGAGTGTTCGTTAGTGCATGGTTATCTCTCGCGGAAGTGACGTGAATTGGCCACCAAGATCGTGCGATTTGACAACGCTAGACATTTTCTTGTGGGGTTCTCTGAAGTCGCAGGTCTCTACCAATAAGCCGCAACCGACCGATGCCCTCAAAGTCAACATAACTCCCGCCATCGCCTAAATTCAGAGTCATTGAAAATTGGACCTCTCGAATCCATGCCACCGTGCGAAGCTGCAGTACACATTTGAACGATGTCATATTATTTACATAATCTCTCTCACACAGTTTGCTTTGCACAGACTGTCAACATAGACCCGCCCTTATTGAAAAACACTCCATTTGTAATCATAGTTTGCCCTTCAAGGTCAACCCTTCCTTTTCTGAAAGAACTCGAGTTGACAATGTTATTATAGATGGTGAAGCACGCATGGCATCTACAATATCACCGTGTTGAACAAACTATTCGCACGTTTGCCGTGGCTTAGCGCCACTCTAGCACTTCGTCATTATTTTCCCTTCTGCGCCATTTCCTATCGTACCGCGATATCTACAGTAAACAGCCTCCAACTTTCATCCGTTGGCATAATTCATAAATAAATCGAGACGACATTGTAGATTTTCGATTACGAAGCCTGAATAATAAGTAGACGAGACGGTCTGGCAGCGCCGTTATTATTTAACATGTAAAATGTCATGTAATAATACCATATATGAGGGGGGAGGGGGGAATAATAAAATATCTTGAATATGCATCCCAGTTATGGAACCCTTGTTACGAGGTGTATGCATCGAGAATAGAGGCCATCGAAAGAAAATTTCTGCACTACATAGAATATAAATGTCGTATACGTGATCCAGACTACTATTTATTCTTGTTGTATCCGCTATCATTTGCTGCTATTGGCTTTGCGAAGAAACATAGCTGACATCTCACTTTTAATACGAATTTTAAATGGCTCGATTGATTGTCCTGAGCTACTATCTAAAATATCTCTCCGCACTCCTAGCCGGGCACTTAGAAATAGGGCACTCCTTCTTGTACCTGGCTTTAAAACCAAATACAGGCGTAATTCTTATTTTATAAGGGTATGCGAAACTTTCAACACCCTGAATGCTGACATTGATATTGACCCCTTTTTCACGAATATAGATACTATAAGGAAGCAGGTTGTAGGGCGATTTTGTGATGACCAGGCTTAGCATTTTCTTCTTGTATTACAGTTGTCAACATGTTTTCTACTGTACAATTTAGTATCTTCTTGTTTAATATCTTTTTTATGCTTAATATCAGTTCTAAATTCACGTTATTATTATTGTCATTATCAGTGGTAACTTGTAAATATCTCTAAGCTTCCTATTTTTGTTCACTACAAAATTATTGGCTGTAAGTTATCCTTAAGAAAATAAAATAATAATAAAATATATCGTGAATGGAGTACGAGATCCAGTGGCACCGACAGCAGCGTATTGGCTCCTCCCTAATCGCCGGCTACGAAACAAATAAAATAATAAACTAATGAGGGGGGGGGGGGGTATGGAAATGGTCGAAAACGTATTCTAAGAAGCGGGTGTATTTGCTGACCTGATGTCAGCTACTCTTTAAACGACCCTCTGGCCACCCGATCTCGTGTGCGGCTGGCAAATCATCAATATCACGCTGGAAGAGCTCGCAGGCCTCAGAACATCTAGTACATAAAAATAATTTGACGATACTCTAAATGACCACTTAGACAATGTTGCCACTTGGTGACAAAATGGTTTCACGAAAATTCACTAGCCTTTTTGGATAAAAATAGAAAAAAAACTAATTTCGTTCAAAAAGCCTTACGTCAAATTTGTAATGCTCTCCTCGCCCGCCCTTCTTTGTCTTATTTGTATCCTGGGCCACTGCCTTCCGTCCCCGGAAACGAAAGCCGCGATGTTCCAAAATAGCGCTGAATTTGGAGGCATCGTAAAATTCGTATTTATACTGCTGAGATTCATTGTTTCGAAAATATGCTAAGTCGCCGTATTAGACCAGTGTTTTTCAACCTTGTTTTAGATCGCGACCCCCTTTGTAATAAAAAAAACAAATAAAAACACTAACGCGACACCCTTTAGGATACCCCTTCTGTAAATACTGCTTGTGAATAAAATTAATGAAAAACTATCTGGTAGTAAGGGAGCGACGCTAGCACAATTAGGCATTACTAGGGCCGAGGAAAACTAGAGACTTATAGCAAATGATTGTGATTGTGTAAATAAGTAGTAATACTAAAGTTAAACTCATTAATCCATGTCGTATTGGATTTATACATACATATTCGAAATCTTGTATAATATACAGGGTCAGTCATTAATTAGTGGCAACCTTGTAGTGGGAAAATCAGTACGACGAAGTAAGCAATATTAGACATATTTTTTTTTGGGAAAAACAAGAATAATAGATTTGAAAAAAAAATATTATTTTTGTTGTTCTCAAAATTTATTATCAAAAGTTGCTTAGTTCGTCGTACTGATTTATCCACTACAAGGATGTCACTAAATAAAAACTTACCCTATATGGATGATTATGTGAGATAAACTAGTTTTTTACAGGACTGCCCAACAAAATAGGAGTGTAATGTGTTCAGGGTTCATCTGTGTATGTTTTCCGTTTCTTTATTCCACTATAACTTATAAACGCTTAACTGATTTAAAAGTATATTGAAATCAAACCGTAAAGCAAAATCCAATCAAGTCCAGTATCACAGTAAGAATGTAAAAACGAAACCACGTGAGCACAGAAACTGTCAGAACACCCAAACGTAAAACGAATAAAAATAACAACGACTTAGGCGCAAAATCTTACCTTTCACCCACACACTGAGTATCGATCTCTGTATTGCTTATAATTTACTGATTTACTGTGTCTCTTTTATCGATGAACTTGTTGAGACAACCCCAACGTAAAACAAAAGATTGCCGAAGGTCGAGGCGCAAAATCTTACCTGACACCCGCACATTGATCATCTATCTCTATCTTACTTATTAGCTGCTTCCTTTACAATTTGCATACATAAACTTATTTAACGCTGTTGTTTCGGGATAACATAAAATTATCCGACCCGGTACTATGCAGTTATTTTTACTATTAATAGTTAATATTGATATTGTCTATACACTAACTCGTGGCAAAGACGTATTGGACGTCTGCGACCATGTTCTTTGTTTATAACCAGGAAAGCTTTGCATTTCAGGTACCAATAAGTCATCCAACATCTCTACATAAACTTCACAAATTATGTAGTTCCAATATATGCCATAGATTTATCAAAAAGGTTACAAAACATTTAACATGGAAATAATACATTTTTTTTCTCAACTTGCTTTGAAATAATAATAATAAACGTTTCAATTGATAAAATCAACGTACTATCTAGTTTCTCGGAAAATATGTCGAGTTTGCGGTAGACAGATTGTATGTATGTATGTCAGCCTCGATATGCAATGGTGGACGACCGATGCTGAAAATGAATTTCCTTTTAATTTCCGGTACCATTACACATTTACTTACATCATCGATAGAGCATTTACACAGACGCCCAGTTGTGGCTCATGTAAACGTATATAAAATTCTACTAAATTGCTGAATTCGTGCAATTTGCAAAAAATATCCTATTTCTTATAATTTAATTATTTTTATTTATTTTATTTATTTAGGTACTTAGGATTAGGTATACAGTTCATTCATTGGTCATGTAATCTTATAATAATTATATAAATTATTTAATAATTAATATAGGGAGGTTTAACACATTTTACATGACCTTTACTGCCAATAGCACATCTAACTAGGCGATAATTTGGCCCGTCTCTAGATGTGCATATTTTTATGCAATTTTAAGAAATGAAGTGTTTTTTTTTTTAAAATAAATTATTTGGACCCACCACCTGTATATACACATAAATATACCAATTTTATAAAATATATAGCTATGTAATAAATATATACATTTATACTTGAAATTTGATAAAATTTAATTAAGAAAAATAGATAAGTGATACTAAATAAATTGTCGTGCGTTGCAAAGAAGTTGATCAGATTATATATATCCCTTATTAAGTAGCCATCTATTAAGGTTTGCTTGAAATATTTTTATGTTAGGAGAATTTTTCATGTCTTCATAAGGGAATTATATAATTTGGGGCTATGTAGAATATATGTCTCTGGGCAAATGTTGTCCTGACTGACGGAATTATATAATTGATACTCGCGGAAATTCTTGTGTTCAGATTGTTTTGAGTTCGGGCATGGTCATCTCTAGATTTGTAGAATGCAAGAAGCGCTTGCTTAATAAATAACTGTTTAGCTGATAGCACATGGGATTGTTTAGCTGATAGCAATTGGTTTTAATATGATTCCTATGCACAATTTATTATAATATTCATCGAATAGCATAGCCCTTTTGTTGTTAATGTTATTGTTACTAGTAATGAACTAAAAATAAAATAAATAAATACATACATCAATAAATTATTATCCATAGTGTGTTTATTTGTTTGTTTCTATTTATTATGAAATTTCATCTATGTTTTAAATCTCTTACAACCGACCATACTATGACGTGTTTGTATGTATGTGTGCAAGTAAGTGTGCGTCATATAAAATCGAAGACTATCGCCGTTGTTTGACATTATAAATAGGATAGAAAACGAATTTACCACGTGAAATTTGTAGCACCCGACGTTTCGCTGACATTGCAGCCGCCGTTTCTCAAACCGTCAGTCTACCCTGGACAACGGCGGCTGCGACGTCACCGAAACGTCGGGTGCTACAAATTTCACGCGGTAAATTCGTTTTCTATCCTATTTATAAGTGTGCGTCGTTTTATTGCATTAAAATTAAATTAAATCGACCGAATTAAGTGTGATCCCGTCTCCCCCTCTCTCGTCTGATATCTCACAATCACATAAAAAGTTTTATAATATATTTATCATCAGTGCAAAATATATAATAACATTTATAAATTCAATGTAAAATTTTGTTGCTCTTTTTTCTGTTTCCCTCTTTTTTGTCTAATACTAAAATTAGCACTGTTAGATAAATGTGTAATATAATAACTGATACTGGGCCCGATTGCGTTTCTTAGTAAACTAAAACTAAAATTAGTACAAGCGAACGAGACAGAGCAATACGTTAGAGCGGAATATGAAACGAACGATCGTCGATAAATACTACCTGCCGAACTTATACTCGTCCGAATAAATTCGAGCATATTTCGTGCGGTGTAAGATTTGACCTTGGCGGGCAGTTTTAATGCGAACAAGGGACAACCGGTCATCTCACACTCCGCTCTAGCGTGTTGCCCTGTCTCGTTCGCACGGACTAATTTCCGATTTTAGTTCACGAAGAAACGCAATCGAGCCCACTGTGTACATATATTTAACGGTCAATAGAGTAAACATTTAATTAGTTATAGTTTTATTTTTTATATTTCTCTCATGTTCACTTAGCAAATAAAATAAAACATAATAAGTATACAAGGACTAAAAAAAATATATCGAAATTAATGATAAATAATTACAAAATATTATATTTCAGTATATATAAATTTACTTACTTCATATAATAAATAAAGTACATAGATAGATACCAAATACACATACATCAACACAAATCCCTTTTTTTTTCCTCATATTATAATTTGTTGAATTTCATTTTGCATACGCAGGTATGCATTTTTTTATTAGCTATCTTTTTATTTTAAATTTAAACCTATTAATATCGGCAATATTTTTTCAAGTTTTTTTCAACTTGACTTTAACTTTCAAAATATTGCTAAAAGATATTTTTAGCGCCAATGAGAGGTACTCCCATTGCTTATTCCTATCTGCCACGTTGTGGTCTGGGTCGTCGAAATAAATCAATCAAATTATGCTGAAAATATTGCTCAAATTATGCAATTAGACAAAACACTTATGGCGTCTACCACCTGCAACCATTTTATATTGATTCTAAGAATTTTTGAAATACAATAATTTTAGATGAGATTTCAGTAAAATTTCACGTCCTCTGTAATCAGCGTTAATGAAGCAATAAAACGCTTTCCGAGCATGAGAGCCCACTCCTTCTCGAGCGACCCGAACAATCCAGGGAACATGTGCTTGAATATCCCTACCGCATAAAAGGCGTTGGGAATTTCAATTAAATTAGAATGGTTTGTTTGAAACGGGGTGCCACTTTCGTGGGAAAAGAGAGAATTTGGTTGGGGAGCGCGATTTTTTAAAGTAAGGGATCGTCCATTAATCACGTGAAGCTCGAAAGAAGGGAGGGGGGGGGGGGCAGAACAATCACGAAATATCACAAGGAGAAAGGGGGGTGAGAAAGTGAGATAACACTCGTATTTATTTTATACGAATGATCGTCAGCAGCTTGCGGGAAGGACGTGCCAGCGGTGTGGATTGTACTTCTGTACAATGAACAATGTTAACGAGCATGTTAATACATGTCACGAGCAACCTAATGAACCAAGCAATAATAGTTCAGAGATGCATAATTTTCGTCCTTTACGCAACCTCACGCGACGATCGATCCCTAGATCAAGAGAGATTATCTGCGTAGTGCGCGAAAATGATGACGCTGAGTGGCTTGATGAGTCTGACGTTGACTTCAACAAAGCACAGTGCCAACAGCTGACTTGCCAGGTGCTTATCCACTTGTTATTGTTAAAGAAAGTCTCGCTAATTCGTGGTCCGAGGACAATATCCATTAAATATATTTTTATCCCAGTAAAATTATTTGTTTTTCACATGACAACACCTTTCTTTTATTATTTTTATACCAGTCAGAAACAATTTGCAACCTTAATATCTGTATCGACATTTCTATTACGGTGCTTAATTTTCCATAATTAAATTAGATTATTGCGATTTTTTAAAGAAAATTTGTACCAAAAAAATACACGTGATTATGAGTAGGGGGAGGGGTTAGTTTAAAACCTCACCACGTATCACCAGGGGGGAGGGAGAGTTTAAAAAGCTGCTAAAAACATCACGTGATAAGTGGACAACCTTATGGTCGAGGTGTAATCTACATATAGACGAAGTATCAATTTATAAATTTTGACTTTTTCCCTCTCTCTTTCACTGTGTATGTGGGAGTCGTCTTTCCACTGAAATGGAGTTATTGCGAACAAACAAACACATTAAACTCACGTAGCTTGAAAGGTGCCGCGCAATTGCGGTACTCATCAATATGCACAGTGGTTGAGAGACATATTTAGTGGCGTAAATCCTTTATGTCGAACAAACGTCGTTGACGTCAACGGGACGACACTAGAGTAGTGACATAGTAAAATAACATCAGTAGGACATCTCGAGCCCGTTTTCGAAATAAGTACCTACGCTTCGCCGAACCACCAAGGTTGACTATTGATAAGTTGTGATCCCATTATAGCAGAAATGCAATTCTTTATAATTATTATGTACATTTATGTATTTTTGGTTTATAGATTAAGAGTCGGTTCCCAAAATTGTACTGTAACAGAATATATGAGTTAGTGCTGACTTTGTATGACAACATTCATCACTTGTTGCATGTTTTCAAAATACCTACATTTTTGTAAGTTAAAGTAGGTACTTAACAAAAACGCATCTACCTACCTACCTACACACTTACATAACTATGCACCTACTTACCTACGCAAATAAACAATAAACGTTACCTCGTAAATGTAATTTCGTAATGTAAATGTAAAAACTCGTAAATGTAATTTCTGATAGGTTGCATTACAGCCTGTACAGAAAACATTCCACTTTTGTATACTTAGCTGTCGCGCGACAGCCCTGACTGGCTAGCACCGAGGCGCCCGAGAATCTATGTAGTGATAAAGTACGGGCAACGGGCGCTTGCATGAGTGCGAAATCGGTGCGTACTATGGAGATGTTATACTGTTCTTATTTTACTATGGTAGTGAGTATTTTACTATGGTAGAGAGTGTTGACCATGTCCTATGCTTTGAATCTAATTCGTGGTAAACGTGATAACCCTAGCTTACTAGCCAAGATGAATCTTTTCGTACCAAATAATTATCTTCGTGCTCTATCGCACCATCTTTTCGCGGAGCCGTTCTCGCGCACTGCACTAACGCATGGAACTTGTTGGCGCGTGCTTTGCGGCGCTTAAATGAAATTCACTCGATTGCACCTAATTTTGATATTTTTACCGTCAACCCTCACTCAGTTAAATTGCAGGCTATTAATTATTTATTCTTCTACGATAGTTAGTATTCTAAGTGTCGTTTTTTTTGTATACTTACGGTGATATTTTTATTAATTTTACTTTTCAATGCCTTGGTTTTACTGTAATGTTGATTAGTAATAAGCGAAAAATAAAGAAATAAATAAATAATAAAAAAACATCCAATTAACTATGGAGTCTGACAAGCGGTATTCAAAGAATAGGTTATAGGGAGCTGTTCTGTGTCCCATCATCATCATCATAGCCTTAAACACATCACCATCTAAATCTCTCTAAAATCTCCATCGACGCGTCACATCTATGTATTAATTTAAAACGTGTTTTTTCCTGTAACAGCCATATTGAGAGAATGGCTAAGCGTAAAAAAATAGTTGAAGTGTATAAAAAATCTCTCGGTCTGTAGATGTGTCATCAAAAGAGAAATATAAAAGTGTTCAAAAGAGAAAAAATATAAAGAGTTTTTCGTCTGTAACAACCAAATTTTGCCTGTAAAAATTTTGGTTAATACTTCTAAAAAAAGCTCTCGGTTTGTAAATATGTCACAAAAAAAATAAACAAGCCGTCAGAAGTGAAAAATAAAAAATTATAGTGTTATCTGCAGGATTTCCGCACGGGATGGGGGGAGGGGGCGGGAGGGCGGGAAGGGGGAAAAATGGGGGAGAAAGTGAGGGATAGGTGAGAAGGGTTAGTTGCGGGTGTAAGAATAGGGGGTAGGAAGAGGGGGATTTGAGGGAAAACGGGGGAGAGAGAGAGGGAGGGTTGGTGGGGTTGAAAAGGAGTGGGTAGGTTTTCGACGGGTTTCAGCTAATTCTTATTTAACCCTTGGAGTAAATGGGTATTTTCATGGATGCATCTGTCTCTTTTGCAGGATTTTCGGCGACATCGACCTTAAAGTACTATAACTACGAAACTACTACACCAATCATAAAAAGAACAACTGCACAATGATTGCATTGAAATTTCGAATATAGAATATTGAAATATCATTTTGTAAAATAATTAGATAATTATGAATAAATATGAGAACGTCAAAGAAGTGAAAAAAACGCGGAACCAGATCTGGTCGTATCATACTCAACGGATAATTGTTTCAGAACCAGATTTGGTCGTATCATACTCAAGGGGTTAATTGTAATTAATTGACTTATGTAAGCGTCCGTGTAAATACTGCTGTCCACTTTGCAATAGTGCTTCAAGTGTAGTGCACTTTGATTGAAGCACTTTCAGAAACGGCAACTGGATGCCACTTACAAAGCGCTTTCAGTGCAGTTTCTTTTCAGCGAGTACTCCTTCTCTGTCGCCCGCATATCCGCTTCGTGCTTTCACACTTCCTTTAATGTGTCGCGTAGCGACACGCTAGCCTTTGATAACTAATTGCCAGCAGAGCTTACGAGACCGAAATATTAAATCTGGTATATGAGGCTTTGAATTGCTCTGCAATTACATTGCCACGTTCACTGGCAATCACACGAACTTGTGTGAGCTGAGCTGTCAGCGTGCGTCAGATCACGTGTCTATCGATTTCCGCCAATTAATACACGAAAAAGGGGATCGATGTGCGACATGCAATTGTTATTCTACATAGAATTTGAATTTCTATTTTAATATATTAGTAAGAGAGAATTCTCTTACTTTTAATGGCATTAGTATATTTTAATTATTTGTAAATAAGTAATATTGAATATAATATTACAGCCATGACGACTATCATAACAGTTATGTTTTTAATAATTAAATTTTAAGAATTTAATTTTGTGACGCATCCAAGTGTAGTGTTGCGCCCGTTGCCCAACATATGCAGTGCCCTGTGGCGCGGACCGACCCAGCGCTGTGTGGACCCAGGACTGTAAAAAGAGGTCCACCGCTTGGTCGCCGCTTGCCCCGTAACGGGCGGCCACGACACCTGCTGCAAGCCTCGATACGCCTCAGTCTGTCTCTATTACCACCGTTTTACTCCCCGTCCCCTGCACCAATAAAACACCCTTCCACTCACAAGTGCCAACACGGCATATTATTTTTTCGATAATGTTTTTTGAGCGATATACAATTTACATACATGAAATCTTAGCCTAGGTACAAGGTATATACATTACACAACAGTATACATAACAAGTATATAGTTTTACAATGGAATCAGACATAAGTATATAACAATTAACCTAGGTACATACACAATGTTATAAACATCTTTATTGTACAGTAAAATATAACAATAAATCTTATTTTCTAAGTGTCTCTATCCTGTTCTTCCCGGGCAGCGGGTCGAACAAGATCTCTCGTGGTCGGTTGTAGAGCGGCGTCTCTGTGCGCCTGCGTGCTCCTGAGTGCGCCTGAGTGCGCCTGAGTACGCCCGTGTGCGTCTGCGTGTGCCTGACTGCGCCTGGGTGCGCTCGTCTGGGCTGCGTCCGCCTGACTGCGCCTGAGTGCGCCCGTCTGTGCTGCGTCCGCCTGTGCTGCGTCCACCTGTTCTGCGTCCGCCTGTGCCGCGTTCGCCTGACTGCGTCTATGTGCGCCCGTCTGCGACCGCGTGCGTCCGACTGCGCCTATGTGCGCCCGTCTGACCGCGTGCGCCGCGTGGGTGCCGCGTGTGCGCCGATGCGCACCAGACTGCGCCTTTGTGCGCCCGTCTGCGCCCGCGTGCGTCCGACTGCGCCTATGTGCGCCCGTCTGACCGCGTTCGCCGCGTGGGTGCCGCGTGTGCGCCGATGCGCACCAGACTGCGCCTTTGTGCGCCCGTCTGCGCCCGCGTGCGTCCGACTGCGCCTATGTGCGCCCGTCTGACCGCGTGCGCCGCGTGGGTGCCGCGTGTGCGCCGATGCGCACCAGACTGCGCCTTTGTGCGCCCGTCTGCGCCCGCGTGTGTCTGACTGCGCCTGTGTGCGCCGTCTGACCGCGTGTGCGCCGCGTGGACCCGACTCTCCGAAGGTCCCAACTTGGACCGGCGCGGCGCTCGAACTCCACGACTGGAGAGAGCGTCCCCGTCGACAGTAAATCGCGAGTCGGACCGTAAATCCCGACTCGGACCGACACTCAACTCCCCGAATAGGAGAGAGTGTCTCGTCGACCGTAGTGTCCTTTACTTGGACCGCGCTCAATACTGCACGGTGCAGTAGAGCCGCTCGCGACTGGCTTCCAGACTGCAAGGGCAGCGGAGCGGTTCCATGGCGCGGTTTTTGTAGTCGTTGGGGTTCCTTCCTTCCTTCCTTCCTAGTCGGTTGACTGTTAGGCTGTGGAACTGAGAGAGCGAGCGATTTGGTATGGCCCAGGGGCCCATATTTGTACTCACTTCCGCGGTTCTCGCCGTGCACCTGCTGTGCACCTGCTTTCGTGTCCACCAATGACACGCCGCGGACAGCTTTCCGTGAAGGGTGGGAATCTTCCCTTTTCATATCGCCCTCTCGCCCTCTCCTAGGAGAAAAGCTATCTCCTCCCCTCTAAACGCCGTTACGGTACGCTACGTGTTTGTCCAGACTTCAGTGCTGACCAACAGTTTCTGGTTGGCAGCTACTGGCTCGTTAGAGCGCATTCCTGATTGGTCGGCAACCAACCAATCAGAGAATGGCTAAAAACCCATCCTTTTCTTTGGAGTGGATTCTTCGGGTTCCAAACATCATCAGAGTCTGACCCGGTACCTCACGTATACGTTCCCGTTATTTTCGCGTCTGCGAGTATCTTCATAATCGGCTGAGGGCAGTTTTCCGGCCACGTAAACTTGAATCGATGATTCCTGTGTTTCTGTTTACTTGCCGGTGGTCGGTGGTGATGGTGCCTTGTTTTCTACTCCCGTTTAACAGTTTTTCACTATTTTTGGGAGTAGAAAATACCACGTGTTTTCTCTCGTGTTTCACGGTTTCTTGCTGTAAACACGTGAATTTTCACGGCAGGTCGTAAGAGGGGTGCTGTATGCATATACCTCGACTCTTATACATCTGTTTCGTGCAGTATTACCCGCTTTCATTTTCGGTTTGACGAGTTCAAAACTGTCCGTTTTCGGAACCAAAGTTCGTCTCCTAGCTATGTTAGAGCGGGCGGTCGTAGGGAGTCTCGCTCGCTCGATCTCCGTGTGGGAGCGGGCGGCCGTAGGCTTTCTCGCTCGCTCGATTCGCTCGAAGCGACGCCTGCGATGTCTATAAAGGTAACCCGAGGCGATTTTGCCATTTTTCTCGTAAAAAATGATTTTTCTGCAAATATCTTATGCTTCCTCGGGCACCCTCATAGCGGCCGTAAATCATCTATTTTACGGCCGGCGACGTCGCTACTGACGGCGTCGCAACATGTAGGAAAGCCTATCTACTGTAGTAGTTGATTGTATTGTATTGTATTGTTACATTTGTTATTTGTTTATTTATTTCACAAAACATACAGCGTCGCTTAAAACAATTTGACATATAAGGTCGTTTAAAAGGGGGGGGGGGGTTGGAACTGAGGCTTACGCTTGATTACGCGGGAAGGGGGAGGGATTGCCCGTCCTGAATACGTAATCATCTTTGGCCACCGCAATGCATTTTTTTTTGTCTAAACCTGCACGGAAATAGTGTGCCGCGGAGTGCCGCGCGATGTGCGTAGATACTCCACGCGCTCGTCTGCGATTGAGTGGTCCGGGCCATTTCCTGCTCGCGCTGGCAAGCCGGTGGGCGCTATGTGTCGCGGGGGCACGGCTGGACTAGCATGCCGCTGCGCGATTCAACTCGATATTTGAAAGATTAACGTAATTGTGTGGCGCATCAAGTATGGTGGATCTACACATGGAGTTTCTAAGTACGTAGGTACGCCAAAGCGTTTTGACTCCTTTCGGGACCGGAGGCTCAGCGGCGGGCTGACGAGGAGTGTGGGCAGATTAAAAATAAATACAAAAAGTGCACGAAGGATCCGGAGTTCTGCCTTATTGTGGAAGAGTTTTCAAATAAATACTTTATAAACGCTGGGTTTACTATTCTTCACCTTTTCCGCAAATTTGGTTGATAACGTACTCTTTGCTGAGGGGGGGGGGGGCAGGCCGCTGATTACGTCTGTTGACATGGAGGAGGGGGGTCCAAAAATCCCAAAATCGTGATTACGTGATATGTGGACGGCCCCTTATTTGTTTTCAAGGCTATACAATAAATGCTTAAATCAATTTAATTAATTTAAGATACCTAAAAGTAAATGATCGGGAGAAAGGATTGACGTATTTTATACATACATACATATACTTATATACATGCATCCATACATATACACATACGCATAAATATACAGGATGTGATATTTACAGCACCTGCATTTCTTTTAGTGGGTGAATTAGTAAGACAAATTAAAAAACTTTTGATTTTGAAAAATTGGAAAAACCTAAAATTTCAAAAACCACCAGGCTGTGACAGCCGCGCTTATGCAAGCTAGTTAATAACCGGGGGATGTAGACGTATGTTTCCTAGAGATCGGGGGCAGTTGTAGACCTGACTTCGTCTATCCTTGATACGATCCATTGGCCGCCCAATCTCTAATGATAGACGGTAAAAGGACGCCATGGTCCACGATGAATTCGATCTGAATTAACATCAGGTAGAGGCCGCGAAAGTCACTTCGCACCTGTGACCAGACTGGAGGAAAATTTGCTAAATATGTTAGCGAGGGCGCGATGCTGCACGCTGGATCCACTTCCTAGTGCCTAGCGGTAATCAGTGTTCGGTCAATCGATTAAATATTTCAATCGGCTAAGCAATCACGATAAATTTAGTCACGATTGATTTAGTCGCGATTGCTTTAGTCGCGACTAACGTTAATCACGATTGAAATAATCGCGACTAAATCAATTAGTCGTTAATAGTTCTTTAAACTTGCTCTTTAAATGCCAACGACAATTCTTTCTATTCTATCGGTCGGTCGGTCGGTCGGTCGGTCGGTCGGTCGATTGATGATTAAAGGAATCAATCGCTAGTCGTCAATCACAATTAACATATTCAATTGTCAATCGTCAATTGTCAGTCGACTGAATTTTGACCAATACTGGCGGTAATACGTTGGCCTTGACGGGCATGTTGGAATAGCTAGACGGCGGACTGTTTAGTCCCCAATTACATTACATTACATTACATTTACGTCGTGTCCAATTGGTGGCTAAAAACCGCTCTTGGACGTGTCAAAATATTTGTGTTTTAAGTAGTAAGTATCATTACTACTTTAATCTTTACGTTACATACATATATTAATTTTAAAAAATATATAGTATCTAAGAAACTTTGTAACCTACTAAAATTTATTCGTCGTAGAATCGTATTACAAAACAAATTAAAGAATAGTCAATGGCTACCTACTAAACACACAATAATTAAAATAGTCAGTTAAAAAGTTGAATATTCAAAGCAGAAGCCTAACAATTGAAATAGTCAATAAATCAAATATATACGTACTAAAAACTGTACATAGTAACATCCAAAGTAGTAAGTAATTTGTTAAATAATCAAACTAAAACTAAATCTTAAATTTAAATACTAGTAATTATACAATAAATTTACTTTCACTCCAGGTTGAAATAACGATCAATATAGTCATACCTTCCTGGGGTGACGTGTTCACACTATGTAGGTGACAACTCTCCAGCTACTGATATCTGAGGAAGTCTGATATGACACAATAAAATGTACCACCGATATGACACAATAAAATGTACCACTTTCTATGTAGAAGGCTAAGCAGCGCCGAGATAACTCGTAAAGAAGACCGCCTTAGACTGTATCTTCACGAGTAGACGAAGTCGTCACGAAGAAATCCAATTTTACTATAACAGCGATTATTACTTATAAGAACAATAGTAATTTATATTTGTGGAGCTAATGGGCCCTTGCTGAGTTGGCCACGAAGACCCATTTGTTCAAGATCGGCCACACTCCGACGGCCTCCACGCATGAAACGCGAGCCCGGGTAGGCCTAAGGGCTAGTTTCCCCCAGGAGTCAATCTTCTGGCGCTCCCGGGCGGTTTGTGCACCGTGCGGCGTCAGCCAATCGATTGTGCATTCTGACTAACAGTCGGGGGAGTCTGGAAACATTACTGTGGTCCGCGATAGATTCGGTTTACAACGTTTCACCGCTAAGTAAGGGAGAGGACCGCGCAAGCGACCTCGAACTCGTAACCAGTCGAGAAACCGGAGTAATCTGGTCGCAACTGGAAGTAAGTGTAAGCCCGCTGGGTTACATACCTAGCTATCTCGTGAATAAGGAATTGGCCTCTTACGGGTATGAGGCGGAGCTTGACGGAAGTTTTCTGCGCTCTAGTGGGGTGATAAAATCCACACAAACGTAATCTTATCTGTTTCGCAATAAAAAAATTAAAGAAAATGTTGTTATTTATACTTTTGTAATTTTTATTTTGCCAAAATCAATTTTATTGTACTGGATAATTTTATGAAAAAAAAAACGGTAAAACTTCCTGAGGTGACGGGTTCGCCCGTTGTAGTTCACAGGTCTAGTTGTAGTTATTTATATAAAAATATAACTTAAGCTACCATGAATAACTGTCGCCGCCGAGTGTCGAAAGTGGCTCTCAGTATTTCGGTCGACGAGCCTTTTTAAGGTCCGCGATGCCTTCCGCTAGCTATTATAGCTTTGTGCGGGGAATTCCATTAGCTGGGCCCATTGAACCGGCTTTTAAGATATGGCGTCGCAGGGCTCCTCGCTCTGCGGCTGGTATTTTTGTTCTTGATGGTTCAGGCGCCTTTTGGTAAAATGATGAGACGGGAGTGGGTACATGGGAGCTTCTGTGGCGATGACTGCTGTGCTGCGAGCTGGTGGTCCAATAATCGAACAGACTGCGTAGGTACGGCTTCCGGACTTCTGGCGGCCTGGTGTGGACTCTGTGGTCTCCACGGACTCTGTTTCATTAAAATCGCGATCTAGAGTCAAGATTTGGACGTACAATGGGGCTCCCGAATTTCTCGTCCGCTTGATCTCTTTCCACACGCGGCCGGACCTGTTCTCTTGTGTTCTCGCTTTCGCAAACCTTGTCTCCTCCCACACAAAGGCTGGCTCTTTTGAAGCTATGGTTTCTGATAACGATGGGAGCTAATGGGCCCAGTACAGTTTGGCCATTATGATACCCGCGTGGTGATGGAAAATTGCGATAATTATGATAGAAAACTATATATCTTTATAAATTATAGCTTATGTGTTATTCTGATATGTAAGCTATATTATTGTAAAGTTTCATCAAAATCCATTCAGTAGTTTTTGCGTGAAAGAGTAACAAACATCCATACATACATTCTTACAAACTTTCGCGTTTATAATAGTAGTAGGATGTGTTACAATTCGCATTTGTAAATGATTGGCGACGGGCGGCTAAAGTCCCTGACCCCCATATATACCCCCTTATAAACGTTTGATCCGGCAATATCAAAAATCGTAATAGTAAATCAAATGATCTACAAGCCCGTGTAGATTTCCGCAAAAAAAATCTTTGTGGAAACAGACAGAATAGCAATGGTCTGGTATGGTAATAAAACCATGAGCGATGTGGATCTGAAGAAGTCACTCTTTCGAGGAGATTACGACATCAAAAGTATGGAATGTAATGTTTTATGACTGGACGCCAGAGATGCTGAAATTTTATTCCAACGCCTTTCAGCATACCTTTTTCAGACCCCAGTAACCTCGCTCTTCGTCCATTGGTTGAGTCCAAACGGACCTAACCCTGTTCTATTATATCTATTAGCCCATTGCAGAAATACTTACCTGCTGTGTGAGAGATCAACAAGATTCCAGTTCGGCGCTTCCTCCTCAGCACATTCCTCCGCATTCAGACTGCGCGAATAAGGCTTTAATGTGAAGTTATCACGTAATAACTTACGATACTGCTGAAGTAGACGCTCTTACTTTTAAGAATCCGACGTTACGCCTGAAACACCGTTTTATCAACGCTGAAAACGCTGAAATGGGCTTTAATCAGAAGCCCCCAAATGGCTCAGCCTTTAGCGCCCATTACCTCGCGTAATGGCGGGCACTACATAATAATTTTCAAGCAGCAAAATGCCGCGGCGCGTATTCATTGAACTGTTCAAGGACGAATGACACGTCTTAAGAGTCTTTTTGTATTTTGACGGAACTCAACAGAAATTATAATTATTTTAATGGCTAGATAAAATAACCTGGGTTGTATAGTGAACAGCCGTCGGTTAAACGTGAAAAGTCTACGGCTCTTAAGAGTGCCGTACAATATTTTTCCATAACCGTTTAAAATTGAAATACAGGAAAAACTGTATTTCGTTGCTTGTTTCTATTTCTATTTCTATTAAATGTGTAGTTTGTATCTACTCTTTATTGTGAAATTTCACAATATGCGGTTGTATTATCATACGACAATCTCTTAACTCTTTAAAGACCATGGGACATGTGTGACCATAACTTCACAATCATTTTATGAGTTACTGAATAAGAATAATTTATAAAAAAAAAAAAACATGTTATTGAGACATCAGAAACTTATCAGGAAAAAATATTATTTAAAAATACACCGTATTTTTTTTAAGACCAATGAACCTTGGTGCCTTTAAATAAATAAATAAAATATTAAAGGCGACATTTTCAAATTGTTTTTTTTTCCTTTCAATGTCTTTTTAAGTACATATGGTTGCTGAGTTAAATAAACAAATAATAAAATTTTGGAAAAAGTTGCAACTTAGCATCTCTATAGATAATAGGTACACTTTTGTCCCATCAAATACACAATTTATTGGACCAATTTTCACAAAACGTGTCATCAATGTTATTTACATCTCCCTCTAACACTTTTACGTATAAAAAAATCCATACTCTAACGCAAAGCTTATTTTTATGCCTATTTTTATATTTCATACTTATGTGAGGGACCACCCCTCACAAGACTCCAAATTATTCGATGTGAGGTGGTGGTGTCAACTTACGAGTTATCTACGTATTTAAAGGCGGTTTTGATGAAGCAGATGATATTTATTGATTGAATCGATTGAATATTGCCAGTTATAACGCTTGCCGAACAGGCTATGTAATCGCGGATGTAGTGACTCGCGGGTCGAATGACTGAATTAGTGAATGAATGCGTTGGTTTCTTTTTGGCCGGTTTATATAGACCGTGAAATGATGCAATTCGAAATATTCTGAGTAAAAGTATTGTTTCATCGTGCTGATTCATAGCTGCACGAGTCAAAATTGTGTCAGTGGATTTCACTGGAAATCGATGCATTTGTTGATCATATGTAGTGGACTTAAGTCCGTTACACTTATTTTTATAAAGAGACCCCCGGGGGGTCGCAGTCTATCTAAAAATAAAGATTAAAAATATTACAAAATCATTAAATCCTAACATTCACAGATTCGGAAGAGTAACATATTTCTTACTTGTTTTCCTATCACTTTTATAAAACTTTATATTGATGTAAGATAGTACAGCTTCAAAAGTAAAAAACAGTTAAAATTAACGTGGTTTCTTAAAAATAACGTTGTCTTAGGCGATCACACAATGTGTGCCCATTAAAATGTATATAAAACACGACTGCCGTTATAAATAGTAAACTACTGTATTTATAAATAATTTTATTACGGTTTTTATGAAATATTTGTGGTTTATGTCTTTATCTATATAGATACATATGTAGATATATTCGGAATGTACTAAATCAGACCTTTCATTAGACAACAAACACGATATATTTATGTAAATTTATTGACATTTAGAGATTTACACATTTAGACAACTATTCAATTGATATTTGTACAGTTAAGGTACCCTATGATACCAGTGATTACATAGAAATGCTAACACTACCACATTTTTATTCTTCTAACTAAAGAAATTCTAACAATACCAAATCGGTTCGAGCCTTTAGAAGTTATGGTGGAATAATGAAACGGAAAACATATATACATGCACACTGAACACATTACACTCCCTTCACACAAATACATCCTGTTAGGATCCAAAGGATCCTAACAGGATGTATCCAAAGGATCTATAGAAAAAGTGTTTTATTGCTCATGTATTTTAATGGTAGAACACACTTGCATAAATAAAAACTTACATATATTTAGGCCGTTTTGAAAGTAAACATTTTTTGGGCTATGATTTAGTATGAGATATAGATCATTTTGCAAGAAATTCATTTTAATTCAAAATAATAAAACATTTTAATTCCATTTTCAACTAGCGATAGATCATTTTAAACGAAATTGGTGATTTCTACCTCATTTTTCTAAGGTTTATAGGTCGTTTTGGTAGTAAATAGTTTTACGAATCGATAGAGAAGCCCAAGGCTTAATGATTTAAAAAAAAATAAACATGTTTGGGTCGGAAACCGATTTAGATCATTTTGTTCGCCGACTCCTCAAATAAGACCTTACCAAGAAGTTGAAGGACTGGTTTTATAGATGGAGTAATGCAATTTTAATGTGAGTTAATTAATGACTCGGCTGTAAAACTCTCATGGAGAGTAATCAATTAATGCGATAAAAAATTCGATTACTGCCTTTTTTGAGTTAATATTTTCCCTTGTAAAGAGTTATCAAAGTAACAAGAAAATTGGAGCTAAGTTGAAAATATAGACCACATTAATATTTTGTGGAGATCCAATCAAATCCGGAAAATCCTTCAATATCATGTAAGTAATTTTTATTATTTTATTTCTACGCCAAATAATCAAATCATTATACTGAGGGAGTTTCAATTAACGGGCATCCTTGAAGTGCGTAAATCAGTACGAAAAAAGCAACTTTTAAAATATTTTTTGTGTAAAAATATATATATTTTTAATTTGAATAAACTATAAAATCGAATACTATCGCGGTTGTTTGATATTATAAATAGGATAGAAAACGAATTTACCGCCTGAAATTTGTAGGACCCGACGTTTCGGTGACGTTGCAGCGGCCGTTTCTCTACCCGTCAGTCAGAAAGATAAATCAAACTATAAAAAACATATTTTTCCGTTTTTTGTTTTTCACAAAATGTTCATTATTTTTTTTTATTTGCTCGTACTGATTTACTCACCCCAAGGGTAATTGAAACTCACCCAGTAGTTTTATATATTTTAAAGCTAACAATAAAAATACTAATATATTCAATTATTATGTTTAAATAGTAATTCAGTCGTTTGGATTACAAAAATGCTAGTAGAACGAATGCACCTGGTAAAATTATATTATGTATATTCAAAATATACAGGACGCTCATGTATGTTGACTTAATGAGTATTGAACCTTAATTTAATTATTTCGACATGTCATTCTTGACATTGATTGATTGATTGACCGTGTGGGCATGTTACACAGAACACGGATTAAAGTTTTAGAAAATTTCTCATGCTACTAATAAAAGAAAGCAGGACTCCACTCGCTATGACAAATTTCTACTTCTTGGGCTACAAATTTACTTGTAGATAAATTACCATATTCGCGGTTTACCGTGAATATGGCAATTTATTAATAACCGCCACCAAAAGAATAACCTTAGATGTAAATGAATAATATGTGCTTTTTATAATAAAATAATGAACAAGTTTTTTATAATTCATTTTTCTTCAGATATTGTTTGTCTGGAAATATTTTTATTTTGCTAGCTATTATAAAATATGCTATGTTTGCTGTAATATAATATATAGAAAAAGATGCATTCCCAAGTTTGCATGATTCGACGTATTCAATCGATGAAAGAATAAGGAAATGATGTCACTATTCTATTTTCTATTCGAAAATAAAACACACGAATCGCTGACCAGAATATATCTAGCTCCGAAATTACAACAACAAAGCAGAAATTATTGCAGGGGATCAAAAATAGTACTATTCTGTTTCTCTTTCGCAGCTTTGCTTTGTCGTAAGCAAACAAATTAAGTAATTAAAGACATCGTTAAGGTTAGTCGAACAACAGAAAGTCGTGGCTTATTGTCCTGCCTCTAATTAATTCCGACAAAGGAACCGTTTCAAAGGTTACTTTCGACTTCTTTGCGAATAAAGTGAATCGCAACATGTTATTTACAGATTATATATATATATATATATATATATATATATATATATATATATATATATATATATATATATATATATATATATATATATATATATATATATATATATATATATATATATATATATATATATATATATATATATATATATATATATATATATATATATATATATATATATATATATATATATATATATATATATATATATATATATTCATTTTCGAATTGATTAAATAGATGATTATAAAGTAAATTATTATAAAAGCCACTTACATCGTGACGAAGGATTCCCTTGATCGGATTCGGGAACGCAAATATATAAACTTAATCGATACGAATATATTATACTTAAGAACTTCAAGGACTTATTTGACTCATCCAACTCCAGTTTTTAAATAAAATATCAAATGCGGATGTTCTCGTAAGATACGTCAATAGGGAACATAATTGTTTGAAAGCTTCCCGGATCCACGCCAGGGACGCTGCTCCGTACAGACAGGCTTTAATCATAAAAAGCGAAATAAAATACGACAGCGGAGACGAGGTAAAAGCGACCTTATTTGCGTGAAGACTTGTCGTTATTTGTTTATCGGATATATTAAGATGATTTATTGGTCCACATTATTCAACTTATTATATTTAACCACAATTTGTACAATAATATCATCGCCTTACTTAGAATTACAACTCGATAACTCTAACTCTAAAATTGGCATTATAATGATCAGTATTATACAATATGTAAAAGTTTACATTTTATAGTCTCTTAAACCGACATAACCAAAATAGGCCTCAGCTTAGGTTTTACCGATTGTTGCAAAGTTTAAATCAATTTCAGCTTAATTACTAAATCAAGATATGTTCGACTTATTATATATATATATATATTTTTTTTTTCAAATTGAAATTATGTTTATCACTAAATAAATGATAAAATAATGAAAGGGCACTTATCTGGTCTGTGGTGACCAGGAGCGACTCCACGCCTTTTTCGTTTTCTCTTCTTTCAGTATTTGCGGTTTCCTACTGTGCCTTATTCGAACCTTTCTACTTTATCCTACAGCGGCAACACAACAATGCGAAAGACGAGAATGAATGCTGGAAAATAATAGGCGATTAGTGTTTCTTAAATATTAATGATTTTTATAAAATGTATATCAATATTTCGGCTCAGCCGTCGTCAAGATATATGACATTTCTGAAATCGAACAATTCGTTGAAAATTTAAATTCAAGGAATCGAACAAAAAGAAATGGATTAATAATATTTTACACGATTTAGTTAAGGTACCATAACCAACCGTGCAAAACGTTATTTTAAAATGAATGATTATAAATTAAAAGAAAAAGCATTTGATGATTATGATAATTGGATAAACCTTATTAATTTTGCCTATTGAGACCGGAACCTTTGCAAGCGCCTAAAATATAAATATAAGCCAATTCCCAAGATTTGACGTCCCTTTCTTTTGCATTATCCCCAAGGCATTTTATTATTTTAACTTTAAAACATTGATCAAAAGATAAATTATGCGCCCTGGCATGCAAAGATATTGGGAGTTGGCTTTCATTTCCTACACTAGCCCTATGATTATTTAGTCTAATATTAAGTGGTGTTGTTGTTTCACCGATATAAAAGGCATCACAAGTCCTGCACAGAAGTTGATATACTATATTTTTTGAAATACAACTGCAATGAAAGGGAACCCTGTAACTATTAGTAGTATTTGGACTGGTAAAAAAAGGACTTAGATCTAACAGAGGACAAGTTTTACAACGTGGACGACCACAAGGTTGAGGCCCAAAAGTATTATTACCAATAGAGAAATTTTGATTATTTTTTGTTTTGTTTAATATTGATCTAATATTAGGTGGTCTGCGGAAAGATAAAATTGGCGGTGAATCTAAGAGATCCTTAGTGGATGCATCATTAGAAATGATGGGGAATAAATCAGATAATATATCTCGCAGTTTCTCAGCACCAGGAAAATAAGTGGTGCTAAGAAAGATTTTATTATTATTATTATTTTTATTTGAAGAAATTTTAGGTTTTGGTATATATTTTACTTCAGAGTTTAGAATATGTTTATCCAATAAAGGAGCAGGGTATTTTCTTTCAAGAAGAGATTGCTTTAGATTATTGAGATATTTATCTAAATGTTCTTTGTTGTTAACTAAACGGTGTCCGCGAATGGACATTGAATAGGGAATGGATCTCTTGGTGTGAAATGGATGACAGCTATCAAAGTGTAAATACTGTTCTTTATTTGTAGGTTTTATATGAATCGCGGTTTTAATTTTACCTTCGGAAATTGTTAAATCAACATCTAAGAAAGTAATTTGTGATTTAGAAATGGTATGAGTGAAATTCAAAGGGCCAAAATTATTTAGGTCGTCAAGAAAGGTTGTTAGAGTAGTTTGTCCGTGTGGCCAAATCATTACTATGTCGTCAATAAATCTATACCATAATATGGGTTTTAAATTTTGCGTTTGAAGAAAATTTTGCTCGAATAATCCCATGAAAAGGTTGGCATACGAAGGAGCCATTCGCGTGCCCATAGCAGTCCCTTTAATTTGAAGATAAAATTCATCTTCAAAGGAGAAAGCATTACACGTTAAGACAAACTCGGCTAATTTGCAAAGAAAATCCGTAGAAGGTATTTGAGGATGAGGTCTCTCATCAAGAAAATAAGAAATGGCTTCCAATCCTAAATTATGAGGAATATTGGTATACAGGGATATGGCGTCAATAGTAACAAATAATAGGTCGTCTGACTTTGGAAATACAGTATTCTTTAAAATATCAATAAAATGATAGCTGTCTTTGATATGAGAATTTAGATTTTTCACAAAAGGTTGTAAAAAATAATCTACAAAAGCCGAAATTCTTTCTGTCGGAGAGTTAAAGCTTGCGACTATTGGTCGTCCAGGATTATTAGGCTTGTGAATTTTAGGTAATAGGTAAAAATTTGGAGTTCTGATAGGATCAGGAATTAAAGTTTTAACATCTTCGTCTGATAATTTTTCATTTGATTTATTTTGTTCAATATATTTTTTTATTTTCACTGCAAAATTTTTGTTTGGATCTCTAGATAGTTTTTTATAGAAAGTTTCATCTCTAAGTTGTCTCAAGCCTTCAGTAACATAGTCAGTTTTGTTAAGTATGACAGTAGTGGAACCTTTATCAGCCGGCAAAATGACGATGCTGGTATCCTTGCTAAGACTCTCAAGAGCTGCACGTTCATCTACTGACAAGTTTGATGTTGGCTTGAGGCTATTTAGAAAAGATGGCTGTGTTACTTTGTTTAATAAAATAGTAATAAAATTTTCTACCGGATGATTTTTAGGTAATGGAGGGGGTTCTTTATTGGAGTGTGGACGAAATTGAGCTAGTGCATTGTGTAATTTAATATTATTATTGTTATTCTTTTGATTTGAATGCCAAAATTCGCGCCATCTTAAATTACGACAAAATTTAACAACATCATTACCAAAACTAAAATGGTTCACATTTTGAGTCGGTGTAAAATTTAGACCTTTAGCTAATACTAAATATTCATTGTGGTTAATTACTTTGGATGACAAGTTTTTAACAGCATTTTTTTCTCTAGGAGATGGACCTTGTATATTATTAGAATATGATACTGATGGTGTTATACTGTTATTATTTGGTTTACTAATGTGGCACGTATTGGTACGGAACCTGATACTAATGGAAATATATTGTTAGTAATTTGGTTTACTGATAGGGTGTGCATCGGAGAGGAAAGAGTACCTTGGTGAACTGCTGGAATAACATTTCGAAGTGAATTTGAATTCCTTGTTTTGTTAACATTGGAATGACTGTAATTTGAAATGGAAACTGGATTCAAAATGTTTCGTGTATTGTTACTTGGGATAATGAAAATTTTCTGAAAGTTCTTTAGTAAATTAAGGAACTTTTTATCGTGTTTTAATCTAATATTTCGTAAATCTGTTACAGAATTGTTAACTATTTTATGAGCTTCTTGAAATAAGAAAGGAGAATGTGTTGTTATCATGTTAACATAAAAACACAGTGAGTTTAAATGTTTATCAACTAAAATTTGATATTCATTTCGCAAAACAGACGTAATTTCCATTGAATACCTTAAACGGATTGCGGTGAAATCATATTGAATTTCTGTACTAATTGCTGCGAAAGGAAATTTTGGTAATAACCCTTTAGGGCAAATGTTGTTTTCTAAACATTTAGAAAGAAATTCAACGTGTCCCGTGAATTTAGCTGTCTTAAGTGAATGGTAATTTATTTGGTTTAGCCAATGAGTGTACATAATGGATGTGATTGCAACATAATTAAAATTAGGTAATATTTTAATATTTGATTGTAAATGTGTAAATTATTATTTTTTCAAATTGAAATTATGTTTATCACTAAATAAATGATAAAATAATGAAAGGGCACTTATCTGGTCTGTGGTGACCAGGAGCGACTCCACGCCTTTTTCGTTTTCTCTTCTTTCAGTATTTGCGGTTTCCTACTGTGCCTTATTCGAACCTTTCTACTTTATCCTACAGCGGCAACACAACAATGCGAAAGACGAGAATGAATGCTGGAAAATAATAGGCGATTAGTGTTTCTTAAATATTAATGATTTTTATAAAATGTATATCAATATTTCGGCTCAGCCGTCGTCAAGATATATGACATTTCTGAAATCGAACAATTCGTTGAAAATTTAAATTCAAGGAATCGAACAAAAAGAAATGGATTAATAATATTTTACACGATTTAGTTAAGGTACCATAACCAACCGTGCAAAACGTTATTTTAAAATGAATGATTATAAATTAAAAGAAAAAGCATTTGATGATTATGATAATTGGATAAACCTTATTAATTTTGCCTATTGAGACCGGAACCTTTGCAAGCGCCTAAAATATAAATATAAGCCAATTCCCAAGATTTGACGTCCCTTTCTTTTGCATTATCCCCAAGGCATTTGCAAAGAAATGAACCTTTGCAAAAATTAGGCGCTTGCAAAGGTTCCGGTCTCAATAGGCAAAATTAATAAGGTTTATCCAATTATCATAATCATCAAATGCTTTTTCTTTTAATTTATAATCATTCATTTTAAAATAACGTTTTGCACGGTTGGTTATGGTACCTTAACTAAATCGTGTAAAATATTATTAATCCATTTCTTTTTGTTCGATTCCTTGAATTTAAATTTTC